>JAXQGP010000461.1:0-17823 GCA_037040125.1 Kazachstania sp. M6911
TATATATCTTTCTCAAAATACACTTTTTTATAACTATTAAATAACATTAATAATAAATCAAATATATTGGTAAATTTACACACAAGCGAATTTTGTTTTAACAATCTCAATAACTGATAAAATTGACTATACAACTGTTGATTTAATCTATGAAACAGCGAGATAACACAAGGGAGTTTATCACCGTACTATGTATATGCCTATCTACATAGGTGATCTAAGAATATATGTAATTTTTACCTTGTATATTTAAATTGGATTAACATTCATAACTAGACCAAAATACAATGTAGATTGTATAAGATCAATTTTCGACATTCTATACACGTTGCCTTACTAATAATATTACTTCCATCAAATGTTAAAGGTTATTTCCGATGTAACATCAACGAACCCATCCCCATACAAAATTCCAAATACGTCTCAGTTACCAGTAAATACACAACTGTCACTTGATACATTCAAATACACGCATATTATATAGACTATAGAATAATCGATTGTGCCTAGACTTCCTGGAATCGATTTATCTTATAGATCATCACAACATTCATTGGCAATTGCCCTTGTTATCGTGTGCAACTATCTCGTTTATTGATAATACCTCTATATTCATTGAACATAAAATTTTCATCGATGAGTTCAGCAGCTCGTTTAAATGGTAATTATCGGATTCTCCCACTGCTGCGACAAAACGCTGCTGTGTCGCTAGGTAAACGACGTTAAATAATGGTGTGTAACAGATGTGCGCACAACTGCAGGTCTCGCAGTCACCTTCCCAGGCAGTTTACCACACGGTACATAACAAACGTAGAGACAAATAATGATGCGAACAATTTTACGTATTGGGGGAGAGAACAGACAGCGGTTGTTTTTCTCTTATGGACTCGAACTTAACGGATGAAAGCTATATTGTAGGAAGGAGAAACGAAGGTGGATGAATGCGAGAAGATGGAATGATTCCTTGGGGCAGTGGGAGATTAGATGAGGATCGACCATCGTGATTTGAACTTACGTCTCCTTATATATAACGCAATTGCATATATATACCAAACAATTGTGTTAACTAAAAGACATTTTACAAAATTTCCTTTTGAAGGTTCATTGAATTATTACAGACAGTATCGAAATAAAAACTTATAAAACGCCAAAAGTTCTGTGTGATATTTGCATTAAGAAAAGTTCTCTTTTACGATAATTAGAAAGATAAGGGTTAATTAGGTCGGTAACGAATTGGTAAGATAATCCTAACTCTACATAATATAATTAATATCCGATGCCTTTACTTTTCCAAGGTTTTAACCGAATGGCAAAACCATTCGCTGCAACTGCGCAATTCTCTGCTAAGCATCCTATACATGTAATCTTATCGATTTTATTTATTACAACAGTTGCATATTTATCAGTTATTCAGTATTATTTTACCGGTTTTCAATTCTCTTCATCATCATTAGATAATACAGGTTCAGACTTAACAAATTATGAATTTTCAAACATTTTCCAAACTTGTACACATTTCTATAAAGAATCTACAAAGGATACCGAATGGAATCAAATATCATTGGCTCAAGCAAGAGAACTTTATCCACAATCTAATCATTTCTTTTTATACAAGTTAAGATTCGATCCAAAGGATTGTACTGCACCAATTTTACCATATTTCAATAATACTGTATTTGACTCAAATAACACTAAATATATTCTTGATCAAAATCCAGAAATTATCGACGAACAATTCTTAATTAATAAATCAATGGAAAATGTTACTCAATGGAGACAAATTAATCACCAAGGTGGTAATTGGTTTGATTTAGCTAGAATTGTAACTAATTTATATGAATTAGGTACTAATCATATCAATGAAGCCGATTCATTTGATATCATTATCATATCAATGGCTTATGTTACTATGGTTTATACAATTTTCAATCTTTTCGTTAAATTGAATCAAGAATGTGAACAGTCAAATTATTGGTTAGGTATCTCAACAATTGTGAATTCAGGTTGTTCTTTAGTTCTATCGTTGTATGTTACACAATGCTATTTGAATAGAACAGTTCCAGTTTTAAGTTTAATCGAAGGTTTACCATTCTTAATTGTCATCCTAGGTTTTAAGAACCAAATCAAATTAGCTACTAATGCTTTAAAGAAAATTGAAAAAATTAGTATCTCAAAGAAAATTACCCCGGATAGAATTGTTCATGATGCTATGTTAGAAGAAGGTGGTCGTTTAATTCAAGACAACTTATTATGTCTAATTGCATTTATAGGTTGTTCAATCTATGCCAAGAATTTATCAATTTTAAGCAACTTCTGTATCCTATCATCAATGATTTTAATCTTTGAAGTATTTCTAACTTGTACTTTTTATTCTGCTGTTATTTCTTTAAAACTAGAAATTAAAGTCATTCATAGATCAACTATAATTAAACAGACTTTAGAAGAAGATGGTGTTATTCCAATGACCGTCGAGGCCATCTCCAATGCTAAGGAAAATAAATCAGCAAACAGCATCTGGTTACTATCTCCAACTACTCTTGCGTTTGGTAAATTGATCCTTATTGCATGTTTCCTTTTCATTCATTTCTACAATTTTGGTCTAGGCTCATTTTCTAACTATCAAAATTTCGTTGACTATATCATGAATTATTCTTCAGATAATGATACTATTATTACACACCCAAAGGAGTTACCGAAATTTGTTAAATTAATTAACACAATAGATCATCGTGATAAGAGACCAATCTTAATCTCTTTAGTACCAACTCAATACTATGAACCAACAAAGAAACTTCACGAAATTGAAGATTTAGTATTTGATATTTTACACTATATTAGTAAAGCTATTCGTGACAGATTTATCAGTAAATTAGTATTTTTTGCATTAATCATTAGTGCCTCAATCAATGTTTATTTGTTACATGCTGCTAGAATTCATATTAATTATACCGCCGATGATTTAGTGCGTAAGAAGGATTCATTATTGAAAAAGATCAGAGAAGTTCCTTCACGTGCAGTTACTTCAGCTGGTAAGAAATCTAAGAAATCCAAGAATGGTAAGAATAAATCTCCCACTCCAGCCGGTGCGGAGCCAAAGAAACAAAATGTCATCACAAGTAATCCATCTTATTCATCACTATCCTCTGTAACATCATCAGAAAGTGAAGATAACTCTGCACCAGCACATTCAGTTGAAGAAATCGAAGAAATTTTGAAATTGGGTAGTGAAGTCAAAGATTTACAAGATAAAGATGTTACTACATTAGTCGTCAACAACAAATTACCATTATATGCACTAGAAAAGAAATTAGGTGATACCACGAGAGCTGTCCTTGTACGTAGAAAAGCATTAGCCGTCCTTGCTGATTCTCCAGTTTTATCTACTGAACGTCTACCTTATAAACATTATGATTATGATCGTGTATATGGTGCATGCTGTGAAAATGTTATTGGTTATATGCCATTACCTGTCGGTGTCATTGGTCCATTAGTCATTGATGGTGTTCCATACCATATTCCAATGGCTACTACAGAAGGTTGTTTAGTCGCATCAGCTATGCGTGGTTGTAAAGCTATTAATTCAGGCGGTGGTGCAGTTACTGTCTTGACCAAAGATGGTATGACTCGTGGTCCATGTGTTCGTTTCCCATCATTAGCTAGATCTGGTGCTTGTAAAATATGGCTAGATTCGGTCGAAGGTCAAGAAAGGATTAAGAAAGCATTTAATTCAACTTCTAGATTTGCAAGATTACAACATATTCAAACTGCTTTAGCTGGTGATTTACTTTTCATCAGATTTAGAACTACTACAGGTGATGCAATGGGTATGAATATGATTTCTAAAGGTGTTGAATTTTCTTTGAAACAAATGGTAGAAGAATTTGGTTGGGAAGATATGGAAGTTGTTAGTGTCTCTGGTAATTATTGTACTGATAAGAAACCTGCTGCAATTAATTGGATCGAAGGTCGTGGTAAGAGTGTTGTTGCTGAAGCCACTATCCCAGGTGATGTTGTCAGAAAAGTTCTTAAGAGTGACGTATCTGCTTTAGTTGAATTAAATATTTCTAAAAATTTAATCGGTTCTGCTATGGCTGGTTCTGTTGGTGGGTTTAATGCACATGCTGCTAACTTGTTGACTGCCGTATATCTTGCGTTAGGTCAAGATCCTGCCCAAAATGTCGAAAGTTCTAATTGTATCACTTTAATGAGAGAAGTGGATGGTGATTTAAGAATATCTGTTTCCATGCCATGCATCGAAGTCGGTACAATTGGCGGTGGTACAGTCTTAGAGCCGCAAGGTGCAATGTTGGATCTATTAGGTGTTCGTGGTCCACATCCAACAAGTCCTGGTGCAAATGCTAGGCAATTAGCTAAGATCATTGCTTGTGCAGTCATGGCTGGTGAATTATCCTTATGTGCCGCTTTAGCTGCTGGTCATTTGGTCCAAAGTCATATGACACACAATCGTGCCAAGAAAGCAGAACCCGCTACTCCTGCCGACACAACTACAACAGATTCTGCCTCACCTACAGCTGATATCAAGCGTCTCCAGGAAGGTGCTGTTACCTGCATTAAATCTTAATAGTAATTTAAGAGACTTAAATAGAAATACAAAATTGAGCATACTATGCTCAACACATTCATCATAATTCAGCTATTCAAACAATGCATTTTATCTTATTATATATCTGTAAAAATGTCAACTCTCATCAGTAAAACTAAATAGTAAGCAAGGCAGAGACGTTGAACTTACATACATACTTATATATATACTTACTGCGTTTTATTTAACATATATACCATTTAGACATATTCATTAAATCAACAAATGAGTTTTATAACTATTGTCAAGTTCTACTCTCTTATACACCTAATTCAAATCATTTTCCAGTCATGGCTTAAAATGACAAATTCGAACTTCCGTAAGAAATTACGCGCGCATGTTACAGATTATGGATAGGAGCCGACATAGTATAGCCGCGGGACAATCAAATCATTCTCTTATTTTTTTTGGCAATAATTTCGCCATTTGCAGCTTCACGATTCTTTTCGTCTGTGATTAATTAACTTTGTAATTAGCATACGTTCAACAGGGTTCAGAGAGACTACTCTCAAATACAAATGTTTACCAGATGTGGTATTTACTTCAAAAAATTTATGTTTAATTAATAAGTCCTGTTAAAATTTTTATTTTATATATCCACTTGAATCAGTAATCATTTTAACTACTAGGTATTTTCTTTATAAATAATAGTATAAGATTTAATTTGTCAGGCTGAATCACTTATCTCCTCTTTTTTCAGGTAATTTGAAATTGCGTCATTTTTTACTCAAATAAACTTGCAACATAATTATTTGCCAAGAAATTGTAAGCAGTGGGAAATTAAAAAACAAAAAGGAAGATTAACACTTGTTGGAAGTAAATCAATTGCTTATTTTAAGGTGTCTGATAAAAATATAAGAAACTTCCAGGTAAGACCCGATAGCTACGAATAGCAACTATGGAAAATATAGATAATATGGAAAATGCAGCACCCAAATCTGAGTCTAATTTATTGAAAACACGTATTCAGGGTGCACCTCTAAATGATCCAAGGTTAACGAAACCTATGAAGCTAGAAGTAACCAGAGAAAATGGTAAGTTGAAAAGAAGTTCCTTTGCATGTGTGGGTTGCCATTCATTAAAGCAGAAATGCTGGCCTTCTGACTTAGATGATATATATAGAAAGCCATGTCAACGTTGTTTAAGACAGAAGAAAATATGTACCTTTGATTTGTCAAAGAGAACAAGAAAGAGACAATCACGTAAGAACAAAGATACGATGGATCCAAATAGTGATACTACAAATATATCTGATCCATCCTCCGATAAAAAATCAGATATCTCCTCCTCTTCCCCATTGGCTTACAGCACATCTTCAAATAAAAATAATAATACAAACGGTTCAATTAATAATACCAGTTCCAATAAAAGACCAGTATCTATTCTATATCAAGATAATGCTGGCATGCAGCAAATTAATCCAAATATCAATTTGAATTCTGCAGCTCTCGAAAGAGTTATTAAGAGTGAAAACCAAATAAATATTTCTGAGAATCTTGCAAATAATACATCTATCCCTAACCAACAGGGAATCCCACCAACTATTCTACCAGGAATTCAAAGTCTTTCAGGAATATGGCCAAGTCCATTAGGTGGAACAACCCCTGTACAACAGAATTCTCCAGCTGCATCGAATGCAGTGGCTGTCTCAAATAATTCGTCTCCAACTAGAGGAACCACAATTAATGACCTTAGAGATCCTACAATGGAACACAAGAGAAAAAAAAGCACAAATAATACTTCCATTCATTTCAATCACTATTTTAAGAAACAATTGCAATCATTGTTATTGAATCAAAAGGGGAAAGGTTCGGATCTTTCTAATAAATTTACTAAATGGTCTGAGCAATGGAATAATGTCGTTCAAACAACTATGTTCCTACCTTCAATCAATGATCCTATCGATGTAGGTATTTTGTCAACGAACGAAGCCGACGTAAGATTACGTTTATACAAACAAGAAATATCTACATTGGGTAAATTGTCATTCATAAAGATTCCAACAGATATTACAGTGGATGAATTACGTAGCGAGAAACCTATCTTGTTCTCTGTAATTATGTCAACCGTTTCAGTCATAATGGAGGAAAAAGAAACTACAAGAGAAACAATAATGAAATTGGATAGTTTTGTTATCAATCTATTAACAAACCAAATTTTCAAAGTTAATAACAAGTCGATCGAAATAATAGAAGCTCATATTGTACTATGCACATGGTACAATTTCTTAGAGTGGTCCAACAAGACAAGATATCATTTATTCAACTATATTGGTTGTTGTCTAACTAAGGACCTAGGTCCAATGTTTGTAAATCGAGCTTTTGCAATGTTTAGTGATGTCGAACCAAAAAATAACGACGAGAAGAAGTTTAAATCACCATTAGAACTATATACAAATGGACCAAGAATAATTTTATTGGTATACATTACTTCATTAAACATTTCTATATTTTTGAAACAAACCATTCATTTGAAATGGAATGATCTTGTGCAGATAGCTGCTGATAGGTTACAACTTCAAGTTGATGAACAGTTATCAAATCAATCAAGTCTTTATTCCAACTCTCATTATGATATCGAAGATGATATTGTCCTTATTGCATTTGCTCGTTTAAACCATTTACTTGAGAAAATACATGTTTATCTACACGAAATGACAGATCTATTTGATATCGATGATTCAACAATTAGAGAGAGTTATACTGAAAAACTTTTAGTTAAATATAGAGTTGAATTACGTGAATTATTCGAATCAATGCCAAAGCATAGAAAGAGATTGTTAACATTCTATTACTCAGTAGAGGCATATTTTCATCAATTCGAAATCCAACATTATTTAAAAAAATTATCTGAAATGAAACAAAGGGGTATTACCTCAGGCGAATTATATTCTTCTATCGAAACTAGTGCGGTACGTTCCTTCATTGAATGTTATAATTGTTGCATATCTGCATTACAAGAATTTTCACAACTAACACCAACATTAATTGCATCAATTCCATTATTTTTAATGTCCCGTTTAATATATACCGTTGGTGTTTTGTTGTTAAGACTACGATACAGTGTAGTTGCATTCCCAATTTTCCATCATTTATTGGAGTTAACTGACAATTGTGTCCTGATGGTGAACGATGTTCGTGAATTATTAAATAAAAGTTCACAACAATATCCATATAATTATTTCCTGTATAAATTCCAATATGTGGTAATTTTGTTTGTTCAGACATATGCGAATAAAGTTATTGATCTATTTGAAAGTACTACAGGATCGAATAAACAGCAAGTATTGTCGGGATCTAGTCTATTAGATGAATCCATCCAGTTAAATCCGCAGGTATTATTCAATAGATCAAAGGATAACTGGTTAAATCCAAGACTGAACCAAGCAAAGGGTAATAGCAATCAACAACCATCAGCTACTATGCCATATGATTTTGTACCTGGAAATAAAATTGAAGAAAGTGGAAATTTAATGGGAACAAGGTCCAATAGTGTTAATAACGCTCATTTAAGTTCAAGGTTTAGTAATAACAATCCAAACAACAGAAACTATTCTAATTTTAATACTAGCGGAAATGCGCTAAATAGTAATGGTATTGGTATTCTAAATAATGAGCATACTACGCCATTATTGAATTTGACCTCTAATAATAATGTTGGGACAAATGTAAATAGTAACGGGGATAATAGCATGAGTAATCTCACTGCTAATGATATTAAGAGATCAGCATCAGCAATGTCATTTGGTCGTATTTCCAAACCTAATAATGGCGAAATGAGAACGTCTTCACCATCAGTTTCTATCACTAGTGATAATTTGAATGAATATTTAACTGATGTAAATTCCCTAGCATGGGGTTTCAATGCGTTAAATGATGAGTTTTGGACAGATCTATTCGTTAACAATATGTAAAAATAGAAAATAAAATGATAATGATATACAATTTTTTTTTTTTTAAATTGCATAAAGGAATGAAAGTTTTACATATTTGTGTCTAAGTTTAAATAATTTCTACAAGTATAAACTTCTGACATCTCAACTGCCTATCATTGGTTCTAGGAATGATTCCAAGTTATTCATGAAATGTCTATTAGTTATTTTTCTTACACCTTGTCCTCTCTTTTCATTTTCGTTACTAGCAAAATCATAAGGTGACAAATAATTATTTGAGATATATTTGACAAAGATATCTCCATAAATATGCTGTAGGACCTTGTCATAATTAAAAGACTTAAAATCTGTTAATAATACAAACCATAAACCGGTAGCTGTACAATATGTATGAATTCTAAATTTACCTGTCGATATCGACCTTATTTCGTTAGCTTGTTTATTTTCGGATGTTGATAATTTACCTGTGATTGATCTCAAAGAGAAGATCACACCGTATAAAAGTTTCGCTATATCATCATTTTGTTTTGAGTTTGTGGTTCCACTTTTCGGATTAGATAGAAGAGTCCATTCTCTATCATAGATACAGTTACAATGTTTATCAAAGATCCAAAAAGAATAAATCGTCATTACAAATATATGTGTCTTCGTAGTTAGCTCAGTCTTTTTTTCCTTACCTGTCCCTTTGGGCTGTAGTACTATAAATGAGTATAATTGGTATATAAGTCTGTCTTGCACTGAGCCTTGTCTCTTTGTCCATTACATACTTCTTTGAATCATCATCTGACTTGATGGATTTAAACCTAATTTTTCATGTTGTTAAATAGATTCGCTTGTGGTCAAAGGGTTAATTATGTTAGGGCTAAAAGCGAACAGCGACTTTACCGATCATTCTGTTTTATTATGTGTCTGACTAATTGATTTGCGATACACATTTGGCAGTTACTTACTCGAGAATATTTAAAAGACATGTCATGTACAAGGTTAATTTTATATATACCACTAATACTTAATAGGATTAATTAATAAAATTACCAAAAAATATACGAAGAGAAGCGATGCTGAGACATTTATTGAAGGCCAGTTCTGTAACTAGAAAAACAGCTATTGCAAACCAGTTATTTATAGTCAAGACAGGATCCACCTTTGTTGCTAATCATCATCACTATACAACTGGAGCCCCACTATTACAAGAAAAATTCGATACCAAGGAGGAAGAAAATGTTTACAATAAGTTAGTGGAAGCACTTAATCCAAAACAGTTAACTGTACATGATATATCTGGTGGTTGCGGTTCCATGTACAACATTGTTATTAAATCGGACAAATTTAATAGTCTGACTACCATTAAGCAACATAAGTTGGTTAATAGTATCCTAAAAGATGAAATTGCTAAATGGCATGGTTTACAACTGTCTACTAGAAAGGACAAATAAGCTTCCTGTGAAATAAACCCAGATTCATATTAACTGAGGAAACCAAGGATAATATGATGCAGAATATTACATTTTTTGTAGTCAAGACTGTATCAGATATCATATTTGTAAATACATCGAGGAACTTACATATTTATATATATAACAATTTAATATTCATTGCAGTCGTCATTGCCATTTTTGCATCTGTACCGAGGTTTCTTCGGTAATCTGCCCTTCTATATTTCCCTGCTGACACTGAGCGATGGCAAGTTGATCAGTATCATAAAGGTAAACAAAACTGATTTTTGAAATATATGAATACACAAGAATATCAGTTCCCTAGCAGGTAAACCCAAATCATCGCTAAAATAGTATTAAAAACAAATAATTGAGTGTTATTCCTTATAAATGGAAAATGAACGATATTAACTATTCTCCTGACAGATCACAATTGGCCGACAATAGCGAAATTACTGATGAATCAAACATAATAAAACATCATTCCAAAGGGCGAACAACATCTAAATTAAATTCAAGAAACGATTCAAGAAATAGGAGTGGTGGTATGATCGAAAATAACTCATTAGATTTAATAGATGGAATAGAAAATTTGACATTAGGTACTGTAAGTTCTTCGACTCCACAGAAGCCATCTCAGATGAATACCTCTACGTCTAATAATGGTATAGAAAACAAGAGATATTCTATGCAAAAACAAGGTATTTCAACAGAGCATAGGTTTTCTTTAGATGATAGACTTATTAATTCTGTTACCGAATTAAATGATGACGATGAGAATGACGACGACGAAGAGCAGGAAGACTTATATCTGAGAGATAAACTATCCGAAGAGAATATACCGAAAGTGACAACCGATATGACACCATGGAAACATAGGAAGACAAATTCTCCAACAAATATATATGAAGCAGCACCTGAATTTAAAATGGATAGTAAAAGGGCGGTATCCTCATACGTCCCTTCTAATAGATTAGAACAATCCAGAAGATCATTAGATATCTCCGGCTTGCAAAATATTGTAGGCGTCGATCTGATAGATTCACAAAATAGGGATCCTAATGCTAAAGAGTACGAAAGAATGAAACGTACTGTTGCAAGTTTAAAAATGACAAATAAAAGTCTCATTGAAATGATTAAACAGATAAATAAAAATCCCAATGATGGAGATAGGACCGAGATACTGCAAAATGGTAATTACCATTCTCTTTATAATGAGTTATCGAAAAGATTAGATAATGATGATGATACTATAAAAGATTTAAAACAAGAAAATGAACGATTACTACTAAAAATAGATGACAAAGATAAACATATTTTAAAAATTGAAAAGGAACTACATAAGTATAAAGAAGAAAATGTTGAAATATTAAGCAGTACAGATGAATATATAAAGGCTAACGATAAAATGACAATAGTTGCCGATCATATGCTTGATTTCATTAAGAATGTAGATTTCAAAACATATCACATGAAAGATATCGAGAAGAAGACATTAGAATCAGCAATTGGTCTCGATTCGAATTATTTTCCCCTAAAGATGGACACATTAAATGGTTCAGTTCATAAATTAATAGAAAATTTACAGAGATGTGAAGATGAAATACTGTCGTCTAACGAGAGAGAGAAATTCAATGCGAGAGGTAGTATTATGGCAAATAGTACTCAGTTGAATCAATTGTTATCAGATGATAATGGAAATAAAACAATAGATCCAGAGGTTGAACTAGTAGTTCAGAATCTACACAAAGGGTACGACATCTTTATTACTAGTATCGGAGAAAAATTAGCATTATCTTCAAAAATTGAAGAGGAACTAAAGAATAAGCTTTCAGAACAACAGGAGATCATTCATAGAATTACATTGATGTACAAAGAACAACAAAGTGATGCTGTATTTGACCCACCTCCGAATATGATTCCTGTAATACCAGGCAATGATCAAAAGAGTCCGATCGATCCAAAATTAGAGGGTTCATATTTAAACCACATCGATAGTTTAACTGTATTAGTTGAAACTTTAAGAACAAAAGTTCAAGACCTAGAGAAGGAAAACATCAATGGTAAAAATATCAATGAAGAAAATAGCAAAATACACAGACAAAATGCATTATTACAAAAGAGAATAGAAAATTTAGGAGATGTGATTGCTCAGAAAACCGAAAATTGGAATGATCTGATCTCCCAACTAGAAAACCAAGTTACTGAACTTGAAATAGAAAGGGAGGATCTTGTCAATATAAATCATTCTCTTGATGTTAGAAATAAAGAAATGAAGAAAATGAGAGAAGAAACAGAGATGAATATAGATAGTCTTCAGAACGATATTGAACATTATAAAAAAGGGAACCTAGAATTGAAAGAATCCAATGATAATTTGCACAGTACAATTTTACAAGTAAAGGCATCCCAAACTAATACTATTAACAGATATGAGAATGATTTCAATAAATTTTGTCATAAATTGTTATTTCATTTAATAAAGGTATTTGAAATATTAAGAAATGTCATTGAACGAAATTCTATCGAACAATCAATACGAAAAGTTGAGCGATTGAGTAATATTGTTGAGCTAAATAATCTGAAAAGTTTATTTTCCAGATTTGATATTATCTACAATTTTGTCGAGATGGCCCTTGAATCAATAATCCAATCATACACACAAATTTTAATCGAAAACTCTACAGTAAACAAAAGAAAAGGTAACAACCAAATACTAGATTACTCATCTAGTTCAGAAAATAACGGCATCACTGATAAAGTGGATGAATTACAGAGGAGATGGGCTCTGGAACGCGAAAGGAGAAAACTTGATTCGGGTGCAGCAGAAGCTAAAATATCAAAACTTCAAGTCGAAAATGATCTACTGAAGGAACAAATATTTAATATATCATTGAATAAATGATAAAAAAATACATAAATGCATAAGTATATAGATTTTAAGTAGTAATTACTCACTACTTCTTATTCATTGTTACCTGTAATGCTAAGTGCTTTTAACTTGAATAAAATGTCATCCAAACAGTCGATGTAGCCCGCATGTAAAACGCCGGATTAAAGCAAAAGGAGCGGTGATATATAGATGTTAACCATATAATAATTTAAAGAAAACATTCTAGAATAAAGAGACAACAAAACTGGAACTTATCAGGAAATAAAACTTTTCAACTACTAACGTTAGCAGGATCAAAGATAATCCACCATATGACGAAAGGTACGGTTAAAGTAGTAGTATGTGGTGATGATAAGGTTGGGAAAACCAGTCTTATAATTACTTTGATGAAAGATAGTTTTATTCCAAATCTTCAAGACGTCTTACCACCAGTAACCATCAATAGAGACTTTTCCTCCAATCCGTATTCACCAAAGAGTACAATTCTAATAGATACTAACAATGAGGACATAACACAGTTACATTTACAATTAAAAACGGCGGATGTTATCTGGCTAGTTTACTCTGATCATGAATCATATGAAAAGATATCTTTATACTGGATGATGCTTTTTAGATCATTGGGATTAAATATACCTGTAATTATTTGTAAAAACAAATGCGACAGATATGATAGTACGTATAATATCGATAATCAATCTAGTTTGACCTTCGATACAAAAATTGAAGACGAGGAATTTATTCCAATACTGATGGAATTCAAGGAAGTCGATACATGTATTAAGGCAAGTGCGTTAACTAAATATAACATTAACCAGGCCTTCTATCTGTGCCAGAGGGCTATAACATATCCAATCGTACCATTATTTGACGCCAGATTAGGTCAATTGAAACCATTAGCAAGAGAAGCACTTGAGAGAATATTTCTGCTAAGTGACAATGATCAGGATAATTACCTGAATAATGAAGAACTGCTCGCATTACAAAAGAAATGTTTTAACAAAAGTATTGATATAAATGAACTGGAATTCATAAAAGACACCCTTCTAGAACTCAAACGACCTGGGACCACATATGATAATCCATATTACGTTGATGGTAAAGGGATTACCAAGGAGGGGTTCCTGATGTTGAACAAAATTTACGTGGAGAAAGGTAGACATGAAACCATTTGGGGGATGCTACGTGAGTATAGATACACTGATTCATTATCGTTAGATGATACAATTCTACACCCAAAATTTAGCATTTCAGACACATCTAGTGTGGAGTTAAGTCCGAAAGGTTATAGGTTTTTGGTTGATTTATTCTTAAAATTCGATAAAGATAATGATGGTGGGTTAAGTGATGAAGAGCTTGCAGCCATGTTTAAATGTACTCCAGGACTTCCAAAGTTGTGGTCTCAGACAGACTTTCCGATGTCTACGGTAGTAAATAACAGAGGATATATTACCTTGCAAGGATGGCTTGCTCAATGGAGTATGACAACATTCTTAGACTATTCGATCACCACAGAATACTTGATATGGTTTGGATATGAGGGCGATACAAGAGTTGCATTACAAATTACAAAAGCTAGGAAATTTAGAAGGAGAGCCGGAAAGTTTTACAGAACGAAAGTTAGAGATAGGAAAGTTTTCAGCTGTGTTGTTATTGGAAAACAAAGATGTGGAAAAACCTCCTTGCTTGATTCATTTCTGGGAAGAATGTATTCAAGTTTATACACCCCAACAACGAAACCTCGAGTAGCTGTTAATAGTTTAGAATTAAAAGGTGGTAAACAATATTATTTAATTTTACAAGAGTTCAATGAATTAGATGAAACAAAAATTTTAACAGACAAGACAAAATTAAAAGAATGCGATGTAATATGTTTAACATATGATTCTAGCGACCCAGAATCGTTTTCTTATATTACAGATATCTTTAAGAAATACAATGAGTATATCAAATCTATTCCCATCGTCTTTGTTGCATTAAAGGCCGATCTAGATAAACAACAACAACGTAGTATATCTCAACCAGATGACTTTTGTGAACAGCTATTTTTGGAACATCCATTACACGTATCATCCCTATGGCTGAGCTCTCTTAATGAATTATTCGTAAAAATAACCGAGACTGCTATAAAACCTGAAGAATGTACCGCAGGATTTTCAGAAGAAATGAATGCCGATGATTCTGACTATATGCAGACAGCTGTGGTATTAGGCTCGAGTATAGGTTTTGTAACATTGCTAGCATTCACACTCGTAAAACTATTCAAACCTAATGTTCATTAATTAAGTATAAATATCCAATTTGTAAAAACACTTTATATATTCCGATAATATAATAGATATAGGATCAGCTCCTGGTACAATAAACAGTGTCTTTAATTTATTTTTTTATGCATCGTTCATATTAATACCATAGAATATATAAGTTACTATAAAATCACACTTCTGCTAGTGTCTTAATTACAAAAATCACGATATATCGCTACCAAAAAGGAAATCATAATCAAATAGATCCAAACCACCTAAAAATCCAGGAAATTCGTAGTTACCATTTACTGGTCCCTTTGTACTCTGAACAAATTGGCTTGCAAGACTAGCACTCGGCTGACGAGTATCATCGTTTGCATTTCCTTCCAGGCCATTGCTACTTATAGGATGTGCCTGGATATTTACGTTCCTATTGTTCGTAGTATTATCGCTCTGGTTATTTGCAGGAATTTCATTGCCTGGTTGGTTAGTATACTGCATATTCTTATCAGACGTGAAAGTACTTGGGTCAATATTGATACTGTTGGAGATACTTGCGGCAGAAGATAGCATCTGCAAACTATCCAAAGAGGAAATATTGGGATACGTTTGTTGCTGGTTAACATTAGGCATTGAGTTATTATCATTTCCTTCCTCAAAATTTGACTGGTTATTAAAATTTTGTAATTTTTCATGGACTTGGAATATATCACCTTCTTTCTTAACAGTAACACCTTGACTACGAGCCTCTTCAGATGGTGGTCTTGGGATTAGATTGTAGATATCTTTAACAGCAGCACACAGACGGACCAAATCATCAACGTCAATTGAACATACATGATTTCTTTTATCCAACTCGTGGATCAATTGCTGCTTTTTATTAAGCTCAACACCTAAAGTCATTCTTAAAGTTTTAACGATTTTGGAATGAAGATTATCTGCATTTGGTAGTTTTAAGATACCTTGCCATAATTCACCCTTTCTCATTCGTTGTACAATAACATCAAATAATGCAAACATTTTGAATACAGAAAAGTATCTGAAACGCAAATTTTCGGATGAAAAAATATAAATGTATTCAATTGACATTTCTAGATCCTTTTGCAAACCACTTATCAGTTCCAATTTTCTGTTCAATTCTCTATATAAATCAGTAGCATAACCTCCTTCTATTTTTGTCATTTCCTGACATTTGGCATACAATTTGTTACATGCCAGATTAACTCTCAGAATGATGCCCAATGTACTAAAGATTGTTGTTGGCAATGCTAATTGTAAAATCTTCCTGACATTATAGTACGAGGAGGGTAATAAATGATGTTTATATTTGTCCGTGAAGAAATCATTAAACATCTTAATCAGAGTAAGACAGTCCTTACATGACCTAACCAGATACTCATAATAATATGGAAAATACTTTTCTTTATCTTCGCTTACTTTTTCTTCAAAATGCAAAAATATTGCTTCCGTGGTTCTTAACATCATTAACATATTCATTAGCCGCGTTTGTAATGCATTCGAATTTTTAAATGAAAAGAAATTCAATTTCTCAATGTAGTCCTTCTTTTCTTCCTCTCTGGATAAAGTTCTCGTAGAAGGATCTGAATCGTCTAAACCACTTATATCATTGGATATTTCTCTAAAATCAATTAATGGCAAACTTTCTTCAATAAAATTTTCAATTTTTTCTCTGGAAAGTTCAATACATTCCAAAGAAAATGAATTGTTATATGATAATGTTAAATTATCTAAATCTGATAGTAAAATTGAAAATTGAGCTCTGATTAAGGTAAATTCATGGATAGATAAAATTTTATGAACTTTCTTCTTTAACAATCTTTCATCATTATTTGTGCACTTTCTTAGAAAATCATAGTCCAAATCATTCTTCACTCTTTCTAGATATGTCTTTGAAAAATCTGGACTTCTAATATCCATAAATGAAGATACTAGATCCATAGATAAAATTGGGTGTCTACCCTTTAAAGTGGATTCGAATGAACAAACACCTACCACGGAGATCCATAGTAATCTTCTTTGATTTAAAATTCTCTTATCAGAAAGTGTTTGGTCTCTTAATTGGGCATAATCATAAGGGTCTCTATGTAAACCAATCGAAGTTGATAGCATCATAATCAAACTACTAATAACATCAGTTGGATGTTCCAAAAAGAAATCGCCCTCTTCTGGAGAAAACGCAAAGAATGACCAGATGTAAAGCAGACATGTGATAATATTTTCATTAGTACAGGCACACCAATTTTCAGAAGCTAAACAACGCTGTGCTAACAATATAACATCATTACTGATTGGATAGTTATTCACAACATCATTATTCAAATATTGACTTGGGAACCCTTTAACTTCTATATCGCAAAAACTATATGAAATATATGACAGTTTTAGTATAACCAACAATATACTCAGATTCTCTAATTTATAACGTAAATGGGTATTACCTAAATTTAACTTAATCTTATTTTCATCATTTGGATCTCTTGTTATTACTTCTGATATCATTTCTTCAAACATATCAATGTCTAAGAATGGTAAATTAGGGTGAACATATTCATAAAAATGCGATTTATATCTATCAACAATTTCCTTTGGAGGTAGAATTTTTTCAAATTCTGTGATAAAGTTTTGTAACAAATCGGAATATTCACCGGGTCTCAAACAATGATCTTCTAGGTACTCATGACCTACCGTATTATAAAGCATTGACAAAATCATACCAATCTTTAGATTCCTAG
>JAXQGP010000462.1:0-19037 GCA_037040125.1 Kazachstania sp. M6911
ATACATATAAACAATACCACGATACCACAATTTCAACGTTTTAATAGACAATACCCAAACCTATCATGAGGAAAGATGAAAGCCTTTTAAAGAGACAAAAATATATGTCTATTAAAACATTATCATTAAATAATTTAACTGCAAAACAACATATGTTAATGGCTTTATGTAGAGATGTTTCATTATTACCACCATTATATTATTCATTTACTTCATTGAAAAAATGTTTCCATATAATTATGATGGATTCACCAATTGTTAAATTATATGAACCACAATCTTTTAGAGAAACTTTAACTAGATTTTGGCAAACTTATATGTTAAATAATAATTTAACAACTGTAATAGATATAATAGAATCCATTACAACTACAACAAAGACACGATCTAATAATATCGCTACTCCAACAACTGAAACAATTTTAAATACTGTCACTCCAGGTAGTTTAGTAATTGAAAGTTTAATTACAGCAAGAGCATCAGAATATATTTTTTGTGCATTATGGTGTTTAGTTGCATTATATTTATCTTATGCAATTTTAGATTCTTTAATGGTTAGATGGATTGTTAAATATTCAACTGTTGCAGCAATTTTAAGAATGTTTTCAATGTCATTAATTTTCATCTCTTTTGAACTTTTACTTTTAAATTCATTATCTCCTGAAAATAATTATTTTTTACATACTTGGATATTAATTAGTTGTATATTAACTTGTGGTTATATTTGGCAAAGTTATTTAACTTCAGATTTAAATTATATTAGGCGTACAGATGATATTATTAAAAAGGATAAAAAAAAATTAAATTCAAGTACTCCCGAGGATACTTTATTCGATTCAAATTCAACAGAATCATCAAATTCTGAAATTGATTCAGATTCATCAAATTCAAATTCAAATATAAATAAGAAACAAAAGAAAAATAAATCTTCAAAGGATAAAATTGATTCATCCCCATTTAAATTCGATACTAAAAGAACAATAGATTTATATAATATTACTGTATTTTGTGTCGTTCCTGTTGGATTAGCAAGTTTTATAACAATGGTAGGATTGTTAAGAAATTTATTCATACAAAGATTAGATATTGAACAATTAACTAGAATAATTCGAGAATCTGTACATTAATCAATTCTTATCTTACCATACGGCACCCCCCCCCCCCCCCCACATATATATATATTTTATTGCATCTTCATAACTTATTCGCATCATATTTCCATATCTATTATATCTAATTAATTAAATTGCTATATATACATATACAAAAACCATTTTTCTTTGCATAATTTAATAAATATTTCAATAGTTTTAATTTAAACTGTCGTTTGACTTCGGGTCCAGAACTTTACTAACAGCTGCAATCACCACGGCTCGGTCGGTAAACTCACTTTCACAGCACAATTTTTTAAGAAATTGATACCAAGGATTTTTAGAATAATATGTTTTTATAAAAGAGGGAAACTATACATTCGATACAACAACAAGACAAGGAAAACTACATACACATATTCGATATAATGGTGGTACATATTTTAGGGAAAGCATTCAAGGGTAAAGAGGTAATAAGAATAGCTCTTGCATCTAAATTTTACGGGATTGGTGAAAAGACAGCAACAACAGTTTGTTCAAAATTAGGTTTCTATCCATGGATGAGAATGCATCAATTATCAGAAGCTCAAATAATGAATATTGCAAGCGAATTATCAACTATTACGATAGAAGATGAAGCTCGTGCTGTTGTAAGAAGAAATATCGCTTTAAAGAAAAGTATTGGTACTTATGAAGGTTTAAGACACGTTTTACATTTACCTGTTAGAGGTCAACATACAAGAAATAATGCTAAGACTGCAAGAAAATTGAATAAATTAGAAAGAGCTGGATGAATTAAAAAAAAAAAAAAATAGAAAAATTGTTAAATTTTTTCATTCAAAATAATATATTCAATAAATTACAAAAGTACATGCACATACATTCAACATCAAATGAATTAAGTACAAACGCACAATCAGTTAGGGATAAAAAATTATGTAAAT
This sequence comes from Kazachstania sp. M6911, assembly GCA_037040125.1. Classification (NCBI taxonomy): domain Eukaryota; kingdom Fungi; phylum Ascomycota; class Saccharomycetes; order Saccharomycetales; family Saccharomycetaceae; genus Kazachstania; species Kazachstania sp. M6911. The sequence goes on from JAXQGP010000462.1 coordinate 2,036, forward strand.
TTTAATCATGTATATAAATATATGCTTTATTCTTAATAAATAGATTCATGTAAGTTTAATTTTTTTTTTCTAATATGAATAATCATCTGTAAATGAATCCCATTCATTTAATTCTAATAAATGTTTCATCGTAGGTCTGCCATGTGGACAATTCCATGGTTTATCCAATCCACTTAAATTATTAACAACAGATTTCATTGTTTTCCTGTTTAATGGTTTACCAACCATAATACTCATTCTACAAGCTCTCATTGCAAACATAGAACGAATCTTGGAACATCTAATATAATCTTTCCTGATACCATCATGTTCTCTTATCATACTGATTAATTCATATAAATCGTCAATACCAAATGTTGTATTTTTTGAGGTAGGTTTACTCATTAATTTAACCTTTGAACCAGGTTCTTCATCTTCATCAATTTTCAATTTGAAACCATTCCTTTCAAGTATTTCAATATTATCTAAAACAGTTAATTCATCAATAACATTTAATTCAAGATTCTCAGGAACAATCAACCTTTGTGATTTAAATATAGTCTCCTTTTGTAAAGTTTCAAAATTATATTTTTCATCACTTGCATGTTGATCAATAATGAAAAGATCCATCTTATTGTCATGTCTATTTTCCTTCGTAGTAATAATGAAACCAAGATTAAATTGTCCAACAACATTCATTTCATTAAAATCTTTCTTATTTATTGTTAATGTTAATTTCTTCGCAATATCTTGAATATTATTATCTTCATCAATTTCAAGCCCTCCATTGTCGTCATCGTCATCATGAGACTTTAATTTAGCTAATTCCCATTCTTTCAATTTTTCACAAACATCACGGTAATCAGAATTCATGTTGTCAGTATCCATATCAACAGTGAGATCCAAACCATATATTTCTGTCTTCTTATTGAAGACTTTCTCTCTCTCATCACATATGGATTGAAGTTTTAATCTTACACTAAGAAGATCCTCAGTATATGTTAATATCGGTACACGTACATTAGTCTCCATAGGTTGACCAATTTGAACAAGATCATCGTCCTTCTCATCATCTGAAACCATATGATTATCATGATCTTTTGTTAAATCTTGTTTAATATCATTCTTGTTATCATCAATAAACACTAATCCTTTATTTTGAGTCATTTTAACCTGTGATTCTATAATATCATCACCAATCTCCATTACCACAAGATCATTACTTTCATTCCCATTACTATGATCATGATTACATGTTCCAATGATCCCGTCCTCAGGCTCAACATATTCAGGGTTTTTGAAATCTGAAAGATTAATACTTGTTCTTTTAATAGGAGTTTCCTCTATTATTTGATCTTCAATTATTTCAGAATTATCGTTTTCATCTACATCAGAATTATCTTCATCTATTTCTGATTCATCGTTATCATTAACTTCGTTCGATGACGATGTGACGAGCCCCTCATCTACAGAGGATCCCTTTTTATCCGAAATTGGCTCAGAACTTAGAAATGCATCTTCTACAACTTGTGAACTTGGTAAATCACTTTTATTTATATCCATAATTGAACTTAATTCTGTTTCATTGTTAATCAAATCGTCTGAATCATCGTGGTTTTTCGTATCCATGTACATTTCTACGATAGTATTATTTTCCCTTTTTGGTCTTTTTCTATCATAATGATTAGTCGTATTATCTTCATCGTTATTTGTATCATACAATTCTTTTATATCTCCTAATTCATCAACATCTTCAAATTTCCTCTTCTGTAAAGTCGAAGATTTAATGATAGATATATCTTGACTCTCAAAGTACTGTATCAATGCTTCTCTTAATAAATCAATTACAATATCCTCGTTATGTATCAATACTGTTCTTTTATCTGGAGTTACATTAATATCAATTAAACTTGGATTAATTTCAAAATTAATGAAAAATATTGGATGTTTCACATTAGTCTCATTATTAAAACTTTTAAATGTTTCATTAATACATTTATTTATTGATGGATACGTTATTGGCCTCTTGTTAATATATAAAAATTGTCTGTCTCTTGAATTGTGTCCAACACCAACTGAGTTATTCGATATATATCCCGATACTTTTATTATATTATCAGATTCATTTAATGGTGATGTGACCTCACTATTTTCATTATTCATTAATTTCCATAATTTATTCTCTCTTTTCATAATTTGTTCTGTTACTTCATTTAAATTTAAATCCAAATTAATTTGAATTAAACCTCTTAAACAAGTAGGTCCGAAAACATTTAAAATTTTCTTTGACATGTCCTCATTTTTATTTGTTCTCAATAAAATATTTTTCCTACCATTATTTGAATTAATATTAATAATTGTAAATTTAATACTTTCATGTATTATTGCATAACTTTGTAATAAAGTTATACATTTAGCAAATTGATTCTTTGCAGATTTAATAAATTCTCTTCTTCTAACAGGTAGATTTTTGAAAAGTTCTTGTATTTCAATAGTAGTACCAGTATTTCTTGATGTTATATTGTTTGATAAAATTTTACCATTTTTATCATATTCAATTTTATTTGCCTTTGGACCATTTATTGTTGTTGTAATTATTAATTTTGAAATATTACATAATGAAAATAATGCTTCACCTCTAAAACCAAGTGTCGTAACATTCATAATTTCATTAAATTTACTTAATTTTGAAGTATAATGTTTTAAAGTTAAGGTTTGAAAATTTGTTTGATCAATACCTGATCCATTATCTGAACATTCAATTGAATCAATCCCATAATTTTGAAATGTTAAATCAATTTGATTTGCTCCTGCATCTATACTATTATCAACTAATTCTTTTACTGCTGATATTAAATCTGTAATGACTTGACCAGATGTAATTCTATTAACATCTGTTATATCGATGGCTTTAATTAGGGTATCTGTAGCCATCGCGTTAATTTTTTTTTTGTTATCCTAATAATTTCTTTGTACCCGAAAGAATTAATCTAATGTAATTGTTTCTTTATTACAATATATGAATAGGGAAAGTTTATATAATGTTGATAAGAAACTTTAGACCCTTGTATAGAAAAAATTTCAATATAATAGCTGACTATAAGATCTATATAAGTTATCTCATCTTTATTGTGTAGAAAGCAATATTGAAAATTAAATTATCAAAGAAACGCGAATTTCAGAAATTTCTTCGGTGTTTTTCAAATTTGCGCTGCAGTTACGTAAAGACTTCATTTTTAGTACGGTAACAAAATTCTACATACAATTTATATAATCGGTTGACTTCTACATTAAACTAAATAACTATAACCTTTTGTTATAATATGATATCGATTTGTTTAATGGCGGGGTTAAAATCTCACATTTCTAGAAACAAAATATTTTAAACAAAAAAGGGTGGTGAACTTAACAATACATACTATAGGCTGTTAGTGTCTATATAGATACAACTACTATCCTTATATGGTTATGAACTCGGACTGGAAATAAACTTTTACCTGTCTACCCTCGTATAATACCCACCTGACTTCCACTAATTTCAATTAATAACACCTTTACTCTTTACAGTAATCTGTTTGTGTTGCCTTACAACTATCTTCTTTGAACCATATATACTCCGTTGTCATGGTAACCACGAAGAAACATTTTCCTCAAAAAAAGAAAAGAGAATCATAACAAAATACGCGATAAAATTGAAAATCTGCGTCGATTTGGCGTTCGGTTGTACGTCAATTTCTTCGCATTTCATCAGATCAAAAGAAAAAAAAGACTCCCTTCTTTCGCGTACTTACATAATCTTGAAAATGTAAACAAACAAACAATCGATATTTTAAAATAATTTATAGAGTCTTGTTTTGAATCGAAACACCTTTTTTTGTTTTTAAGATAATACTATTTTCATTTTCTGATCTACATAGGTTTAAGGAGTAATAATTTGATAGTGAATATCCTTTTATAGCTTAAGATCCCAAAAACAAAAAATACCAACCGTATATAATACACATATGATACAATAGATCAACGAGTTCATTCTATTTTAATTCCTTATATTTCCTTATTCCATAATATCATATATTCCATACATCATCAGCATCGTTAAAAACACAAACTACAATATTATAATGGGTATTACTGGGTTATTAACTAAACTGAAACCAGTTCAAAAACAAATGACTTTGGATCAATTAAATTCTAAACGTTTAGCTATCGATGGTTATTCATGGTTACATAAAGCAACTATAGGTTGTTCATATGAATTAGCCAATGGCCTTAATACGAAATCATATTTAAAATATTTTATTAAAAGGATTGATATGCTTAAAAGATATAATATTAAACCATATTTTGTATTTGATGGTGCTAAAATTAATGTTAAAGAAGATACAGAAGTTAAAAGATTACAGAATCGAATCCTAAATAAAAAAAGAGGTATGAGTCTATGGAATGCTGGTAAACATTTAGAAGCTATTGAATTTTTTAAAAGATCTATTGATGTTACACCAGAGATGGCTAAATGTATTATGCAATATTGTCAAGATGAAAATATCGATTACATTGTAGCACCATTCGAAGCTGATTCTCAAATGGTTTATTTAGAGAAACAAAATTTGGTAGATGGTATCATTTCTGAGGATTCTGATCTATTAATATTTGGGTGTAAGAACTTAATTACAAAACTTAATGATAAAGGTGAGGCAAGACAAATTGAAAGTAAAAATTTCAATAAAGCAATAAAATTTGATTTGAGTCAATTAACACCAGATAGATTGAGATTCATGGTTTGTCTCGCTGGTTGCGATTATACAAAAGGTATTCCGTATATCGGGTTAAATTTTGCGTATTCATTTGCAAGGTCGGATTACCTATTGCAATCTGTACTAAGAGATTATATAGGTTTGAATAGAATTACAGAATTAGAAGCTGATCAACTGTTACAAGAATTTTATTTTGCAGATTGTTCCTTCCAATTCCAAAGAGTCTTCTGTCCTATTAAAGACAAAATTGTAACTTTAAATGAAATTCCACAAGAATATCTTGAAGATCCTGAAAAGGCAAATATTCTTTATAAGAGTATAGGTCAAGTTGTTAACAAACATACTCAAACAGTCGATTTTGTTAAAAATGATAGTGATATCGACCATCAAGCACACAAATTAATCAGTAAAGGTGAAAGAGATCCATCAAATTTCCAAAAAGAATTATTTAACAGAGAAAAACTAATTCATGAAACAGGTAGAAGTCAATATTCAATTCAATATTATTATATGAATCTTTGGAAGAAATATGCATCACCATTACCATTGAATCCTATCTTTAACAGAGTTCCAATTGGTAATATTTCAATGTCATATAATTAAATTAAAAGTATTAGTTATTCTTAGAATATATAAAAAAATCCTATATAAATATATATATGTTACGAGGTAAATAAAAAAAATAAAATTAAAATTAGGTACCTATTACAGTCAGCTTTTTTTTTAGTTATTCGACCTAGTAACATTTCATGAATATTAAATAAATATATGTTGGCTGTGAATTATGCACATGAAATTTCTTTGTATTTACAAACAATGAATAGTTGTGCTATTATGTGAATGAGATTATTTTGTTTGATATTATATTTTTTTTCGAGTTGATAATGTGAAGCAAATTTGTAAATGTTTTAAAATTAGGATGCAATCGATTTGAGGTTAGTGAATAGCAAAAATAGTACAAAATGTAATGCAATATTAATGAAAATCTCTTCAGCCGAAATATCAATGATATCACTCAAGTTTTGCCATTCTTTTGATATTTTCATAACATAGATAACTGATTGAGACAGCAGGACAAACTTTTGCTAAAGTCGGTACTAAACCTTTATATAACCCCTGATAACCTTCCCTTTTGATAGTTTGTTGTAAAACGTCTCTAAAGCCTGTATATGTATAAGGATGAGCGTACGTTCCTTGTGCTTGTAATCTAGTTCTCAATAAATTAACTGGGTAAACTACTGTGGCACCAACAGATCCACTAAATGCACCCATCGGTATCACAGTAAGATTACTTAAAGTGACATCTTTCTCTGAAATATTCATCTCTTTTGCCTTTCTATGTTTTAACCATTTTTTCAATATTGTAAATGTACCTAAATCTAATGCAGCATATGGGAACATCCCTAATAAACCAGCTGATAAACCTCTATAAAAGATTGAAAACCCACCATCACGATACATTTGTTTTGCTGTATTAATTAAAATATTTTTATCCTGAAGATTAGTTAATGGAGCACATTGAATTCTAAATTTTAAAGTATCTATAGGATAAACTGAGAATTGTGCAGCCATACCAGCTAAACCACCAGCTATAAAAGTTGATGGTTTGGACAAAGATGATTTATCTACTGCACCTTCGACGGTGCACATCAATTGTTTTGTTAATTCGAAACAACCAAATTTAATCGAACTTTCAGGGAAAACTTTAAAGATATTCAAACCATTCCCTACATAAAATGCTTTAATGCCACCCTGTCTGTATAATGAAGTGATCGCTTTCACTAAAGGTGATTTCAATTTATCTAAATTAGCCTTTGGATTTCTTGCTAATAGATCTTCTTTTGAGTTTAAAATAGTTGATGACAAATCTGTTCTTGCAATTAAAAACACTTTAATTCTATCAAACGGTGCTGTACAAGTACGTGATATTACACCAGATACACCACCAGCTAAAAAATATGCAAAACCTCTGAAAAATTCATTTATTAAAGTCATATCACCTTCTGATGACAAATCCACATCTTCTTTAAATAAATAATAATATGAAAATGCAGTATGTAATCTTGATCCACTTTTCCTTGGCATTAAAAATAGAAAATCTCTCCATTGTTTATATGTTATAACTGAATCTTCATTTTGAATGTTATTGTTGTTACTACCTTGACTTAAATATTTTTGATTAAATGCCCATTTGGCAAAGGATGCAAATGTTTTCCTCTTATTTTGTGATACAGCTCTACATGTATTTGCCTCTACATCAAAATCTTTCTCTAATAAACTATTATTATCAATAACAATATGATTTGTCTTTTCTAAATTAGTTAAATATTTACTAACATCAGATAATTTAATTAAACCATCATTATCTGTATCTAATTTTTGGAAACCTTTATCAATTTGAAATTCCGTTAAATATGCAAATTTTTTAAAATCATTAAAATCAACAATTCCATCATGGTTCAAATCCATTGATCTAAATAATTCTTGTATAGCAATATCACTATCTTTCAAAGGATGATTTTGTCTCTTAAATGCTAATTTTAATGAAGATTTAGTTAATTTTCCCTCATGAAATGAATCAAGATCATCAAATAATGACATATATCGCATTTCTCTTTCTCTTACAGTTTGATTATCAAACCAAAATTTATCATCATCTTGAATATCTTTATCTCGACTCATTACTATATGTAATATATTCTATATGTGTCTATCTAGGAATCACAGTTAATATATGAAAAAAACAAGGTTGAAATTGTTCAGTTGATGCAGTGATATAGCGAATGTACTTATTATAATATAGCAGACGTTACTCAATATTTAATATAATCAAATGAATATAGTATTAATATATTAAATATAGAAATAAGTTTGCGATGAGCTCTATTCACTCACAATTACAAAAATAATAATAAAAAAAAAAATTGTAACTTGTATAATTTCTCATCTCATCTACTATTGTTTACCATTTATTCATTTATGTTTTTATTCCCGGTCATAATTCGGTAAATGGCAACTAACAGAGAGAGACACTTAAAAATGGAAATTAAAATAGTAAGAGACCATCCTGCAACCAACTCATTACGAAAAAAACAATATTCATCAAATCAAATTGAATAACAAATGGCAGACACCGACAGAGGTGCGCGTATACATAATATTCATAATAAATTACCTCGAACTGTTAATGAGAGACAGATGCGCGCCGTGAGACAACGCGCGTTTTGAAAAACAAAAAGAACGGATTGTGTGACTGTCGTGCGAAGTGACGGAATGCACAGTTTTCTGTTCGTTCCAATAATTAAAATTAATAACAGCGGTCAAAATCCTGTGTGAACTACGGAACTCGCTCAAAGTAAACCCCTTTTGGGTGAAATATTTCCAATTGTGAACAACGGTTTTTATTTATATTATATTTTTTATTTTTTTTTTTTGATTGAATATTCTAATCTTGTAACGAAAAGATATATATAGTTATCTATATATAGGGTTAGTGATAGCTTGGGAATAAGTGTATTATATTAAATTGAGGTATTTTAGTTTGTAACTAGAACTCAATTCACAGCAAAGGAAAAAGTAGATCAGTGATTTACAATCATATAAAAGAACAACCAATAAATTGCCATGCCAAAATTAGAACAATTTGAAATTAAAAAATATTGGCAAATTTTCTCAGGTTTAAAACCTGTTGAAAATAAAGTATCTCATGATCAAGTTTTACCAATTTTATATAATTCTAAACAGGATTCATCAATTTTAAATAAAATATGGTTTTTAGCAGATATTGATGATGATGATAATTTAGATTTTGAAGAATTTGTTATCTGTATGAGATTAATCTTTGATATGGTTAATAAAAATATTGATAAAGTTCCTGATGAATTACCTGAATGGTTAGTTCCAGGTAGTAAAGCAAAATTAGTTAAAGAAAGAATGAAATTGAAACAACAAGAAAATGCTGATATTCCAAAGAAAGAACAACCTAAAATTGATTGGTATATGTCACCTGAAGATATTAAAAGTTATAATGATATTTTAAATAGTTGTAATAGATCAACTGATGGTACAGTTACATTTCCTTCATTAACTTTAGTATTAAAATCAAAATTCTTCAATATTGGTTCAAGTGATTATGATAAATCCTGGAAATTAATTAATCCAAAAAATTTAGCTTCAATTGATAAAGATCCTGCATTATATTTTATTCATATCTTAAGACAATGTAATGATATCGGTGCTTCAATTCCAACTGATTTACCAAAAGCATTAAATGAAGTAGTTAACAAACAAGAAATTCAATATGATTTGAAATCAAGTCAAGCCGATGTTAAAAGAAAAACAGCACCAGTTGCCTCTTCTACTACTACTGTCCCTCAAACCAACACAAATACAACAACACAATCAATAAATAATAATAATAACAACCAACCAACGCAGCCTGTAACAACCACTACATTAGACACCAGCAACATTACACCAGAAAAAGCTAAATTACTAAGACAACAATTCGAAGGGTTATTAAATTATAGAAAGAAACAAGCAATTGCAAGTAAGAATCCATCCAATAATATATCAAATCAAATTAATTTGAGATCAATTACTAATGATTTAGATAATATCGAACAACAAATATCGATTCTAACAAATGTTTTAAATGATAGAAAAAATGAATTAAATTCTTTAGAAAATGAAATTCAATCAATGAAATGAACAATTACATTAAGTGCTATTTTTATTTTTTTTAAAATGCATTCTCTGTATAATACTAAATAAATTATATATTAATGATGACATCTCACAGGCCACTCAATTATATAATATGATTAATTATTTAATTAAATAATAACTAGAACAAACGCATATGAGAGTAATTCTTGATTGAAGTTTCTACCGAAGTTGCAGTTGACATCTAATCTTTATTTGTCGACAACAAAATTAGGTTATGGTTACTCAGTCGGTATTAGCGAAAATGAGTCAGGATATTTCACGACTGTCTACTGTGCCTGCAATAATGCGCAAATATTATGAGGTACTAATGACGTTCTATTCGAACAAATAATATCTCCTGTGAACGTCAACGTCCTCTAAGATTTTATTCTAGTTCTAAGCTGTAATTTCACCTATGTGTTTCAATATTTTGTAGTATGTTCTTGTAACGTTGATCTAACAAATGAATTCTTTTCTGTAACGTATTTAATTTTAAATTGGCCTCGTTGATATCTTCTGCCTCATATAACATTGTATACTCATCCTTTAATGATTCTCTTATCTTTCTTAACTTTAATATCAGTATTGTTTGGGATTCCCTTAATTCTGTCACAGCTCTATTAATACCATCTAGATCAGTGGAAAGTAATGAAAAAACGCTTAATTCAATAGGATGAACACCATCTTGAGAATTCACCATTATATCAATTGTATCTTTCTCTTTTCAATCCTCGAGGATCGATTGTTTGATACTACACTGCTGACGAAGTTATGCGACCTTCCATATATCTGCTCGTATTATTTATTTGTTTTTAACCGATTTCATTTTCCTGCAGAAGCGTCTGCCCTCGGTTCTGCAACAAAGATAGCAATATTACAAGTATTAAATTTGTTTGATATAAAAAATATATATTTAAGAATAAATGTTCGTCATTTAAAATGTCTTATTTTGTATTAAAAAAAGTTTATTTTTTTGAGGTTTCTCGATAAAAATTACCTAGTCGGCTTCTTCTACTCTCTTGGTTTTTCTACTAGAAGTCATCTTACCACCACCGAAACTCTTACTGATGACACCTAATGTACTAACACCAGCATTAACTGCAGTTGTACCTACCTTAACACCTGGAATAAAACCAATAACTGGAATTTCTCCATTATTATCGTTTAAAGTCTGTTTTGTAACATTAACTGTATATCTAGGATTGAATGTGAAATTCATATGAATTATACCAGCATCGGCACCGGCTTGATTAACTAATGGAACATCTAGGGTAGTATCTTCGTCAGGATCAATTTCGGATAATTTAACTACAGCCTGTCCCAATACTTTGCTCTTATTAGAACTTTCGTAATCTAATACATCGATATGTAAATGATCATTAACCCTATTATTTACAACTACGTTAGCCGTCTCCTCCCATAGAGGAGAACTTGTCTTCTTCTTGTGTTTGGTCTCCAGGAAAGGTTCTTGAGAATTATTCAAATATAACTTAACGTATGGATCAAAACGACCATGTTTATCATTGGTGATTAAATCATCTGCTCCGTTAACCATTACAGACATATCACCACTATTGGTAATTAAATCTGATAATGGTAATTTCAAAGAGTTTGTTGGGAACCAAGATACCCTTACAGTTAATTTAGCAGTCGACTTACCTGTCAATGCAAGGATTGAAGGTTGCTTATAACAATTTTTAACCAATTCAATTGTAGGAATTGCAAGCTCACAGATACAATCATCTGCTTTATTTGAATTTCTCCATTTTGTTACCCTAAATGTTGTTACAGACCACTCTAATTCTGTGATCATTGCATCCATAATCCAACCAGTTTGGATAGTTCTGATAGCAATCCTTGGTGATGTATATCTTGAATGGCCGGATCCGTCGAAAAATGTCTGTACATATAAACCCGGTTGTGATACTTCACCATCTAGCACCGTGATAGCAAGAACACCAGAATTATACTGTAGTAGTTCGTCCATATCCAACTTCATCTTATTACTATACATATCTTCACTATCCTTGATCTCCAATTCCTCGTCTTGAATTTTCTTCTTTTCTGAAGATGGAATATTTCCAACTTCCAATCCTTTCAATTTCATTGTCTCCAACTTCTTCTTTCTTTCGTTTAATTCATTTAATTCGGTCAATTCGTCTATAGTCAATACCGGTAAAGTTGGACAGAATGCAATGTAATAAATGATATCAGCAACTGGTTTATTGTTAGAAACGAGTTTACCAGTTCTTTTATTATCTTCAATCTTTTCCACATATCTATCAGATTCATCTTTATCAAACAAATCTTGAATTGGGACATCGAATTTACCAATAGATTTATGGTGACCACCTTCAGTAACTTCCATACATTGTAATGATATTCTTTGGTTTGGAGAAGAAACTGTCACATACATTGATTCATTCCAAGCATAGTGATCTGAATCCGATGTGTCATTCGTTCTATCTTTTGTCAAACCATTAACCAGGATTCTAATGTAAGGATTCTTAGCATTTGTCTTATCTATAAATTGAGCTTTATTAATGAAAATTCTTACTGCACCAATTGGAGGATTATATACTAATGCACTAGATTGTTCATCCAATTTAACTGGTTTCCAAAATGTAGACACACATATTTCCACTTTGGTCCCTTTCAATGGGATCCAATTCTTTTCCATATTTTCCCTATCAATTAAATCATTTAAGGATTGGACTGTCGAACCAATTTCATTACCTCTTCTATCCTTTAATACAATTTTACATCTACAATTGTGACGGTTTAAGACCAACAATTCATGTTCGGCATTCCATTCTAGGACATTTGCCTTAGTAGATTTAGATGTAGTCATAACTAGCTTGGTATTGATGTAAAGCTCTGCATAAGCAGTAACCTTCTTATTTATATCGTCATTGATACCTCTACAAGCTCTGATATTTATCTTGGATAAACCAGTATTCAAATCAGGTAATTCTTCGAAGGTACCATCAGGTAGTAACTTTCTTTCGATGGCAGGATAGAATCTTGCATCAAATTCTAATGTACCAGATGGTTTTAAATTATTTAAGAAGATTTGAGAAATATTTTTTTGCATGTTTTCTTTACTCAAATTATTTAGATCATAATCGAATGATGCCAGTGATTTATCCTTTATATTCTTACGTTCTGTGACAATCGAAACATTTAATGGTTCATTGAAAGATGGTAATAAAATGAAAAGTTTCTCATTCCATTCAGGATTATTAGAATCCAATGCAACTTTTGTTCTTGCTAATTTCTTATTACCAGTTTTGAATTGAATATATAGATTTTTGGAATTGAAAATTGAGGATGGCAGTCTTAAATTCTTGGTCTTCTTAACGTTAATTTCTAGGACACCCACAGATAAGTTGGATTTACTTAATAATTGTGGAATACTTAATTGTAAAGAAAATGGTGGCAATAAAATTGGTCCCATGTACTTCTTACCTAAGAATTGAATCAGTCCGTAAAGACCAGGTATATTTAATATTTCCCAACAGAAGATACTATCATTGAATAAACGTGCAACAAAATCAATATCTGGAACAGTCAAGAATTGGATATTAACTTTATCAATATGAGGAAATTCACTCATCAATTGTAATTTAATTCTAACATCGACTTTGAATGATATTTCCGATACTGCTACTTCTAGTGTAATACCTGGTACCTTAGCCTTTATGATTGCGATTTGATTAACATAATTTTTCAATCTTTTAATATCCATATCAGATAAATCATGTGGTGTGAATGAGACAGTCCAATCCATTACAGCTACATGAGGAGATGTATTAGCGAATGTTTTAACTCTTTCAATTCTGAATGGTTTGACACCTAATGAAAATGAATCAACCCATATATTTTTAATAAAAGATGGAATAGCTGGATTATCTGATAATACTTTATTAACCTCAGTAACAATCAATTGTGATGCCGTGGGTTCGATAATTGGCCAATATTTATCTAAAAATGTATTTAGCCATTCGATTGTTTCATAATCATTTTCAATCTTTTCAACTGCAAATTCTTTCTCTATCAATTCTCTGATAGATTGTCTATATTTTTTAGAGTTGGTTCTTGAATATAGTGCCAATAAAGACATAATTATGAATACAGGTGCAAGTGAGAATTTAAAATAACCAAAGAAAAATGACAATATCCCACCGATACCAAATATTGCAACGAAATAATACCAATCACCATAAAATTTATCAGGGATAACGCTATCTAAAAGGGTTTCTGTATTCAAATCCAATAATTCATCTTGTGGAGTCAATTCATCTTTCTCTTCCCAACCACTAATTTGTTTCCAACCGACGTAAGATGCATCAGGAATCGTCACGGGAGTTATAGTTATATCCTTATTGGCACTTACCTTATTCTGTTGACCAATACTATCCTTAGAAACTGTTTTTATATCATCTGTAGTCTTGTTGTTACTTTTATGTTGTCCCTTTTTTTCAATAGTCGAATTATTATCTATCTTCATTTCTTCTGTTGTATGTCTATTGGGAGACATACTATATTACTAGCAATTCTATTTTTATACTATAGTATGAGCAATTTATATTCCTAACGAAATGCTTGGCAAAATGCGATTAGGGACTTGACTCAGCAGATAGAAGGTACAAATGTATATGTCTCTGTTTAACAACAGTTAATTATTTGTTTTATTAAGCTAAACAAATTTATTAAGTTAATATATATATATATATATATACTTGCACTTTGAGGAGAAGGAAAGAGGAGAATTGCTATTGTTTTTCATACTTCAATTGTTCATGAATTGCATTCTTGTTCCTTATTGTTCCTTATTGTTCCTTGTTCTTTCCTGTTGTTGATGGTGTCCTTCACAACGAAAAAGCAAAAAAAGCAAACATCTTGGGATTCGTTCGATGTTTATTACCTGTTGAAACGGCTTATCATCGCCGCTAGTTAAATGACAAGCCCGCACCAGTATGACAGTCCCGCGATCTGCATTAAGCGATAGGATGCCTTTCCTTTTTCTTCTGCATCTTACTTTATGGTTGTCTGACTTCAAAAGTTTGTTATGTTATCGGTTAAGTAAGATCTGAGAAGCTGTGATATTGAATCTTATTTATAAAAATGTGAAAGGATTTCTTACGGGTATCTATATTATGCGATGGCATTGGCAACTATTTAGTTTGTTTATGTCTTAGAATAGTGGATGTGTGCTATTATACAGAAGAGGTTATATATATGCTAAGGTTGTCTAATATAGAAGTACCTTAACAGAACTTTTCTTATCCAGTAAGGTTCTTAAGGTAGTGGCAAGTGTAATTGCATCATCGGCAGTTAATAATGTGTTTTCCTTTGGATCTAAGAAACTAGCGTCAAGAATGATATCCAACTTATCCTTCCCTTGGAAAAATGCTTCGTTAGTCTCAATGATTTTACTCAATCTTGTAGCTGTACAGACGAAATATCTGATGTTAGAGAATTTCTTATTCTTAGTGTCGAAAACCATATCAACCATCTTCAAATCATCCTTTAATTTATTTTTAGCAAATAATTTCACACATGTTCTATCTTTATTCAAAGTTCTAAATACATCTGCTACTCTTAAGTTAGTTAAAGAAAATATAATTGTCTTTGGAGCCTTTGAGAATTGTTTAATGAAATCTGGGAAATTTTCTAATGTTCTCTCCTGGGTATATTTTGCGGTAGATAAGAAATCAGTCTTTTTCAGATATTTTTCTTCTAATTCAATCGCACTTAAATCAGGATTCTTCTCTCTAATTAATGTACTGAAATAAGAAGATATCTCTTCTGGTGTTGATTTTGGTAAAGTCATTTTTTTGTTCTTTTCATATTGATGTAATTCTTTCTTCTTTTCAATCAATTTTGATCTCTTAGAAAGTTTCTTTTGTCTTTTAGACATTGGTCTTTCTTCGTTTTTATCATCGAATACTGTTCTCTTCTTTTCATTATTGTCTTCAATCAGTGGTTCTTGGGTTGAGTCATCTTGTTCAACTTCCGCACTTTGTTCTTCTACTTGTTCATGTTCAGAACTGTAATCATATAGAAGACCATCATCTAAATCATCTGGATTGGACATTTTTGCTAATTATGTTATTGTATATTTCAGTTTGTTTGAAATGGTTTAGATATAACCGGATGCTATTATGACTTCTTTTCATATCATCAATCAAATATCAATTTTATAATTAGATGCTCATCGCTTGTAAAATTATTCAAGGTATCCAATTTCTTTCTAAAATTTTTTCAGGCGATTCGCTTTGCGGCGACGGATAAAATTGTGTGATAATTAATTATTTCATCGTGTATCCTAATTAGTGACATCTAATCTTCTAGCAACACTAGTAGTTAACATCTAACGAGATATATCTCGATCAGGAGGTCAGGTAATCTAAACAAATATTCTTTAGGATTTGTAAGTTAAATACCAAGGAATTGGATAACTATCAGTGACAAGCTGAATAGCCCATTTCTGCCCTTCGAGATAAACGCAGGAGATCAGAAGTATTTGTACCACCGTATGTAATACTTTTTATCCAACCAGTGTATTAGCTGTACGACATATAATCAGTGCTTTATATTCAATATGATTAAAATGGAGATAGAAAATATAGAAAATATTGATATTGGACCTAAGTCAGTTCGATTCCAGATATCTCAATTATTAAATATTACTACTTAGGCTACAAAATTCCGATAAACGTACGTAGTTTCTTATACGAAATTTCACTACGAAGACAGTATTCAAATATTCGATAATGATATTTTAAACCAATTTAACGGCCAAAAAAAATAAAAAAATTCCTGGTCACGTGACCATCAGCCAAAAAATCAAAAAATAACGACAACTGCAGGACTCGAACCTGCGCGGGCAGAGCCCAAAAGATTTCTAATCTTTCGCCTTAACCACTCGGCCAAGTTGCCTCAAAATTTATGTTTTCCAAATGAATTGCGTAATTCAACCCGTTAAAGAAAGTAGGGCTTTTTATTTATTTTGTTACTATTATAGGAACCCCAACACACACTTAGGGAGCCTTTAAATTCGTTAATGTTGGGTGTCAGTAATTAAATATGATTTAGTATGACTCCCAAAACAATATCTATGGGGGTATCATATGGGTTTAAGAAAGCCAGCTGGAGAAGTGGAACTCTGGTACATTATATATTTTCGAAAATAACTGAAAACTCATAAATAGTGTTTTAAATTATGTTTAAAGAACTGCTATAAGTTGATATGACTGTGAAATAGGTTTTATAGATGAGCAGGTACCCATTAGCGACTTTAATTCATGAATAGCAGGCACTGTTTGTAATAAATGACAGATTACGCAATAAATTTACAATGATATTACTTTGGGTACATCAAATTTGTGGAGCCAATAACATAATTTGTTGTTGCTGTACGGTTTAGATGTAATAAGATATTGTGAATGAGGAGTTACATTTTTGATTTATGGGGAATATGTGTTGGAAATAAAATATTACGCTAGTTAGGTAATTATTATGGTTTTTGATAATAACCAAGATCATAAGCTAGCAAT
>JAXQGP010000463.1:0-18432 GCA_037040125.1 Kazachstania sp. M6911
AGGAAAAACCTTACAATCATATTATTGAAACGGGTTTTACAGATATCACTGAAAATAACATTGTAACTATATCTATAACGTGCATCACGAGGATGATTGGACATTCTTGTATTGTTTGATTTACTGTGGATTTTTTTTTTTTGCTCCTGGAGTATTCAATAAATAGTTGCAGTGTTTGAAACTCAGATTAATGGCAATTGTGTTAAGTAATTAATATATAATTTATCCTTAACAGTATTTGTAGTTTTATCAGATTGAATTGATACGATTAATAACTTCAACTTTGTAGCTCATCAAAGATGAAACTCGAGATCGAAGGTATTCTTAAAATTTATCAACTCTTCTCTACAAATTTGTATTATATTTTTTTTTCAACGCGCCTTTGAGGGTAACGAAAACAATAACGGAAAAACTGATCACCCAGAACCTCATGTTTGATCCAATCGCCACTTCACCTACATCTCAGAGGACAATTAAATACATATCATCTTGTATCTCAAACTCACCTTTGTAATCATAGTGTACAAGTTGCATTTGAACACTCCACAAAGTCAAGACAATAAAAAATGGACGAAAAGAAACCTATCTTCCACACAGATCAAGATATTCAAGCCAAACTTCAAAAGAAGTTAGGTCCGGAATTTGTTTCCAAAAGAATTGGTTTTGGGAAGAATAAAGTAGCTTATGTTGAAGGATGGAAGGTTATCAACCTAGCCAATCAAATCTTTGGATATAATGGTTGGTCTACGGATGTGAAGAGTGTAACTGTCGATTTCCTAGATGAAAGACAAGGAAGATTCTCGATTGGTTGTTCTGCAATTATTCGTGTATCTCTTGCTAATGGATCATATAGGGAGGATGTAGGATATGGTACTTCAGAGAATGAACGTCGAAAGGGTGTAGCGTTTGAAAATGCTAAAAAGACAGCCGTGACAGACGCATTGAAAAGAGCAATGAGATGTTATGGGAATGCTTTAGGTAATTGTTTCTACGATAAAGATTTCCTAAATCAAATAGACAAAATGAAGTATGATCCTCCTGATATTGAGGAAGCAAATTTATACAGGGCAGCCGACGAACATATTGATAGATCGAGAGCTAATACAAAGGAATATCAAGAAGATACGACTGAACTTCCAAACAAAAGAAGACAATTAACTAAAATAGAATCACCTGATGAAATACCGCCAAGTGTGAATCCTGCACCAATTGCACATAGCGTACCGATTAGACCAGTGCAGCAGGTAAATGCATCCACGGCAACTTATAAGGTACCAAAACTACCTAACAATAAACTTGACCTGGAAAATGAGGATCTTTTAGATGATTCCTTTACTATGAGTGATGATTTCCAAGATGAGGATTTATTAAATATGAGCAATTCAGCTGCAAAGGTGAAGACTCTTCCAGCACAAAATACTCCGGCAAGACCAACTAATAATAATATGGATGCAGTTGTTGGTTTTGTAACTGCTAAGGGAGCTGTCTCTGTTCAAAATAATAAAGATGTCCTACCAAAGGAAAACATGTTCGACCCGAAATATCAAGCCCACTCAATTAAACATACTATTGATCAAACAACATCAAAACACGTACCTGTGAACGCTGCAGCTCAAAATAAACCACCTGGATCAAGGGATGCACTTTACGAGAAGTTTGCAGCAAAAGGAAAACAACTGGGGACTGATCAACCTGAAACAGCGTCTTCGATTACTGTTATTGCTGCCTCAGATGCTCCAGCTACACTATCAGATGCTTCTTCAACTACATCAAGTACAACCAGTAAAGTTAATCCTCAATTAGGCCCTGGGAAAGCCCCTACTACAAATGAAAATGTACCTGAAAAGGTTACACCTACTGAACCAAACCTGCCAAAGTTTGCACCACCATCAAAGGTGGTACACCCTAATAATTCTATACCTCCAAATCCTGTAAGATCATCAAGGAGAGAAGTTGGGAGACCAAAAGTTAATCCATTACAATTAAAAAGAACGAATCCATAGAATTTTGACGCACACAATTCAACAAGCATATATACCCATATAATCACTATAAATAATATTATTTAGATTGCATTTTCGATAGCATGATTGATTTATTACCATTTAGTAGAACTATTTGTTTACAAATTTTCATTTTTTTATGTTTTCTATGAATATCTATATTTTTTTCGTTTTGCCGCCTATTAAGGAACATCCAAAATAGGGCATTCAAGTAAACAAATTTCTTAAAAATTATTATTGTAACATAAAAATTATGATAATTGGTTAAATCAGGGAGACGATCAACTTCAACTACCTTAAAAATATCATTTGAGATGTCATATGCTATACAACAACACTCATTTCAGTGGATATACAAATATATCAATTTTATAAACATTTCCATAAAAATATAAATAGTTACAAATCATTGTCGTCATTTCTTCTTTTCATCTTTGCCATCTATTAAGGTGTCATGGTCCTCATCATTATCGATAGGACCAATCCATTCCCAACATTTCATTATGTCTCCATGTATTTCAATTAAACTGGACTTGATATTAGTATTGTTAGCCTCTAATCCCTTGGTCACCTTTTCCCATAAATCGTTCCTTTCCTTAAGATTTTTTACATCACTTAACAAGATGTCACGTAATTGAACGGTACTTAAATATGGTGGTTCTTTGATCTTATTACTTTTCAATTTGGATAATGTCTCCTCTGTTAAATCAACAATTCTTGCCTTTCTGTCGAAATATGTCCCTAGCTTATATTTTATGTATTGTAAAATTGTAACAATGAATACAGTAGACCATATAATATATTTGTATTTGCTATAAGTTTGATAAATCTCTCTCTCAAATTTACATCTTAGGCCGATGTATTTCTTGGATTTAGATCGAATATATTTGTCTTTTTTAGACCTGTTTGTTTGTTGAATATATCCCTCCTCCCCTTGAATGTCATTGATGGATAGGTCGAAGTCGGTATCGAGTGGAATGTTAGATCCATCTTGGAGTAGCTGTTAGGTTGTTAGTATTAATGTTTAAAATAAGAAATTGTATAGCCTTCCTAAATTAAGAAAACTATTAAAAAAATAAAATTTACTCACTTGCCTCATAATAATCTCTGGTTCATTTTGAAGATTTTGTAAGGTTTCTGCCCATAATTTTTCATATTCTTCGTCATCAATCCATGGTGCTCGAGATTCAGAAAATATATTATATAGATCCTCTTGTGAAATACCACTCTTTATATCATCATCACTTTCTCCACACATCAGTTCTGCGTTCTTTGTTCTTAAAAATTCTAAGGATTTTTGGACCATTTCTTTAACCAATAATTCTCTTTTGTCATCCTTGACGCATGTATCACTCATAGGAATTAGTCCGAAAAGATTTAATTTTGATTTCTCTAATGCATAACCAGGTTTACATCTTATTTTCATGTATGGGTAACAAATAGAATTATCCGGACAAGGTATACACTTTGGGGCATAGTTTGCTAGTGCACTATCAACTAAGGTCAATTGGTCTATAGCTGGATAAATGTCATGGAAAGTTTGGCACTTTCTTTCGAATCCACAGTAACCTATATAAACTCTTTGTTCTCTATACCAAAGACCTAATAAAATTGGGATCACTAACAATATTAAAGATAACATTAATAGAATCAATTTGAACAACAATTTTAAAAGTGTTTTTAATATAGACCTTGATTTGGTTTTAGATATTTTAGCTTGGGTGGAATTGTCAGGAACTTCTTTCGATGAATCCTTTGTAAGTTTCTCTTTCTTTTCTTGTTCAAGAATTTCTTTAAGTTTCTCTTTTTGTAATTCTTCGTCCATTCTTTCATGTAGTCTTTTATATTCTATCGAATCGTCCGATTCATCATCAATGTCTATCTCTGCATCTAAATTAATTGCAGACTGTTCTTCTTCCCTTCTTTGATCATCTATTTCCTGTTCTAATTCAGCAATTTCGTCCTCTTCATCTAATTCAACCTCTTCTCTTTGTTGTTCGTCTTCGTATCTTGCCTCTTCTGTATTTTGTTCTGGTAGTTTCATAGGCTCATCAGTGGAAACTTCCCTAAGTTCTTGAATATCATTATTATGGGCTGGTACTAAATTTCTGGTCTCATTTAAAGCAGTATTAGTTTTGATTGGTGAATGCTGTGTAGTTACATCCGCTGTCTTACTATTGTTACCCAATGAACTGTTTGTTTTTTCAGGAGTATAGCGTTTTATTGGAAGAATTGGCGGTTGCCTTACAGGTGACGATTTTTGTTTTACAGGAGTTGGTTGCTTAGCTGGAGTTGGCTGCTTAGCTGGAGTTGATATCGGTTTTACAGGTTCTGAGTGTGTTGAGGTGACAGGCCTATATCTTTCTTTCAAAGGTGCGATAGGTATGGATGGTTTCATTTTCGCTGGAGGTAAAATATTATCATCACTTTCTGATCCACTACTATCACTTGAATCTGAAATTTCAATTAATGAATACGGCTTACTTTTAATCAAGCCATTATTATTACGAATATTGAATGAATCTGAAAGGGTATGTGTCTTAGGATCTTCCTCCCGATTCGAAGGAGTATCTTGTCTGTTTACTGAAAAGTCAAATGTCGGTCTGTTTTGATTCTCCTTACCATGATTTGTGATATTGGCAGAGATAGAATCATCATGATCACCTTCACTTTCGAATTCTGATTCAGATGAAGGTAAGGATGAAACACGTCTATTATTATCAGCTGAATACGATTGATTCTTCTTTTGTACTTTATTCACAATTGGTGTACCAGAGTTACTTCTGTCATCAGTAATTTTTCTCTTTTTAGAATTTGGTGTAGTTGGTGGTTGAGCAACAACATTACTTAAAGAATCATTAGAAGTCATACTGTCATCTTTATCACTATCATCTGAGAAAGAAGTACGTACATTCTTAACTACCGGAGACTGTGACTCACTATTACTTTCTATATCTTCTCTTTCTCTTTTCTGTGGTGTTGAAGAAGATGAAGATTGAGATGAAGCTGTGCCGTGGTCTCTCATATTTCTTTCGCCCACTTTACTTTTAATAATAGATGGAATCATAGGTATAATTGAAGTATTGTAAATTTTACGTAAATCATCCTTCTTTGCATTATTTGGATAATCAACGTTATTTTCTTGTAAAATTTTCCTCAATTCTGGTACTTTCAATTCCAAATAATCGAAACCCTCGACTAAATAATCATCTAATCCACTTAAGTAACGTTCCATTGTAACTTAGTTTATTGAACGTTGTATCCTTCTGTGTAAACTTTTCTTATTATTAATTCAGCACGTACTAAAACCAAATACTGTTTTTTTTGAAATATCTGTTAAACTTCGCAAACGATCGAAATCTTCAAATCTTGAAGCTCATCTCCTTTGACTCAAAGAAATTCTGTCAACAACTGGCGTTTACGTACCTGTCAATACATCGCTATTTGCTGTTCTGTTTGTGAAAATTTCCGTATCTGGAACAAAAGTAAACAACTGAGAATGTTACTTCAAAACCCTATACACAAACCCTAATAAAAAAGGGATACCTCATCTCAAACCCTAATAAGAATAGAAAAAAGGAGAGGACAAGCGCCGTACAGAGCGATATTCACGTGGCTCAAAAAAAGGAAAAAGAGACACCATCTAATTTCACAGAAAATACCGCAGTAACCATCTGATGCACATCATTTCCTCGGAGAAACCCGAACGGAATATTAACCGCAAAATTGCAAAATGATAGAATTTTCATCTTTATTGCTGCTGAAACCCAACTTAGGAAGTTTAAATCAGGATAATAAGGAGACAAAGGAGAGGTCATCGTGGGTGAATAAAAAATTAAAATATTAATAAAGTATATATTGTGAAGGTTTAGAAACAGTCCTTTTAACGACATCTATCAGATCAATTATTTTATTATAACAAAGAACAAGGAAAAGTGTACATACTTACCTGTGAATAGTCACTAATTATCCTTTTTAGTTCTGGTATAACAACTTATCAATATAAACTATTTGCAATGAATATTAATCAGGCTGCTAAAGATTTCTCTGATCTATCTTTAGAACATGCTCCATCTCACGATGATTTAGAACATAGCTCAGGTTTAGTCCTAACCGAGACAGAACATCCGTTAGAACCACAGACTTCTGTCAGTAGTCAATCTCCAGAAGAAAATAGTGTGCCTGTAGCAGCTAATGCAAATTTCTCATATCATGAAAGCCAACAATTGTTTGACAGTAATTGTAAACAAATGGCTGTTGATGCACATACATCTATTGTAGAACAACCTATTCAATATTCTAATAGTACTACTAGTATTGCAGGACTTAATAACGATTCAACTACAACTACTACTAATCCGGCTGATAAGTCTGCAGCTGCTAAAAAAACTCGTACATTATCTACTAGTGCTCAAAATACTTTACCTGAAGCCTCAAGACCATTATGGGAAACCTCTTCATCTAATAATGATACTGCAACAAACGGAAGAAATAAAAATACTTTATATAAGATGGGTATGATCGCTGAGGATTCAACTCAACAAGTTCTAGATGATCCATCACCAGAATTAGTTGATCTTTACACCAAGGTTCAAGAATGTAGAGATTTAAGAAATAAATATCAAACTTTATCATTACAGAAGAATGATCAAAATCCTAAAAATTACACAGATTATAAAGTTTACCCATCTCCTCCAAAACCTTCTTATAATGCAGAAACTAAAAAAGTTATTCCAGTAACAAATTTACCTGATTCTGAAACATTTGATTTTGACACATGTGAAATTCCAGGCGAGTGTACAGATTGGGATTACTCCGTTAATGAAGACGATAGCTATGTCGTATTTAAGACTGATAAACCCGATGAAAAGATTGCTGCGATCCCAACTCTGAGAGATTATTATTTAGATTTAGACAAAATGATTTCAATTTCTTCAGATGGTCCAGCTAAATCCTTTGCATTTAGAAGATTACAATATTTAGAAGCTAGATGGAACTTATACATTTTATTAAATGAATATCAAGAAACAAGTGTCTCAAAGAGAAACCCACATAGAGATTTCTATAATGTCAGAAAGGTGGATACTCACGTTCACCACTCTGCTTGTATGAATCAAAAACATTTATTAAGATTTATTAAATATAAATTAAGACACTCAAAGGATGAAAAAGTTATCTTCAGAGATGATAAAGTTTTAACTTTAGCCGAAGTATTCCAATCTTTAAATTTAACAGGTTACGATTTATCTATTGATACATTGGATATGCATGCACATAAGGATACATTCCACAGATTTGATAAATTCAATTTGAAATATAATCCAATTGGGGAATCTCGTTTAAGAGAAATTTTCTTAAAGACTAACAATTACATTAAAGGTAGTTATTTAGCTGAAATTACTAAACAAGTCATGTCTGATTTAGAAAACTCTAAATATCAAAACTGCGAATATAGAATTTCTGTATACGGTAGATCCATTGACGAATGGGATAAATTAGCAAGTTGGATCATTGATAACAAAGTAATTTCTCATAACGTTCGTTGGTTAATTCAAATCCCACGTCTTTATGATATTTATAAAAAGACAGGTATTGTCGCTAATTTCAATGATACTTGCAAGAATCTTTTCCAACCATTATTTGAAGTAACCAAGAATCCTAAATCTCATCCAAAATTGCATATATTTTTACAAAGAGTTATTGGTTTTGATTCGGTCGATGATGAATCTAAGGTTGACCGTAGATTCCATAGAAAATATCCAAAACCATCTTTGTGGGAATCATCTCAAAATCCACCATATTCTTATTACTTATATTACTTATATTCTAACCTTGCCTCTTTGAATCAATGGAGAGCTAAGAGAGGATTCAATACTTTAGTCTTAAGACCTCATTGTGGTGAAGCTGGTGATCCAGAACATTTAGTCTCTGCATACTTATTAGCCCAAGGTATTTCTCATGGTATCCTATTAAGAAAGGTTCCATTTGTACAATACCTATATTACTTGGATCAAGTTGGTATCGCTATGTCTCCATTATCTAATAATGCATTATTCTTAACATATGATAAGAATCCATTCCCAAGATATTTCAGAAGAGGTCTAAATGTTTCTTTGTCTACAGATGATCCATTGCAATTCTCTTACACCAGAGAACCTTTAATCGAAGAATATTCCGTCGCCGCTCAAATTTATAAATTATCAAATGTCGATATGTGTGAATTAGCTAGAAATTCTGTAATCCAAAGTGGCTGGGAAGCACAAATTAAAGAACATTGGATCGGTGAAAATTTCGAGAAACCGGGTGTCGATGGTAATGATGTGACAAAGACCAATGTTCCTGATATCAGAGTCAATTATAGATATGACACATTATCTACAGAATTAGAATTGGTTAACCATTTTGCTAATTTTAAGTAAATTATACTATGATTTGTCGCAGATCAGATGTTCATAATTCCGTATATTTACATTTTATAAAATATATATAATAATTTTAAGAAAGTATTAATTTTTAATAGTAGTAAGCATATTTGACAACAATATATATGTATATCTAATGCATAAATTATAAACCTCTCAATTGAATAGCGTTTACCACCACCCTGGATAACTGAGTATTATCTTTTAAGTGTAAAGATTGATCAATCTTATAAATTTTCTTTATTGTAGTAACGTCACTCAATTTCTCTAGATTTTTATCATCAAAATCGATTGTATCACCTTTAACTAATGTCTTATCCAAAGTATCTGTTTGATCTTGAGATACTTGAATCATGAGTAAATTTTTAGTATTTTCCTTCAAACCAAATCTCTTGAAAGCTTCACCAATATTAGATGTCGGCGACAAAGCTAATAGGATCTCAGAATGAAGACTCTTTGTTCTTAATCTATTATACTTAGCTTCTATCATTACTCTATAGACAGCAGACATGATTTGTTCAACAGAACATATGGTTGAGGCATCGATGAATGCATATGGTAATTCAGCTACTCTGGATCGTATCTCGTCAGTGTTTGAGACGTTTTCGTATAATGATATTTCTATGTTGGTGTCCGGAAATTGTGGTAGCTGCATCTTTAAGTATACTTTGATTGTGTTTTCGTTGATATTCGAAGGCTTTTCCACTTACAATATACACCGTATCAATTGTATTATCCATGTTCCTGATGTCGATGGTTTGAAATAATTTTTCATCATTTCGGGGTCATCATAACATGCACCAAACATTGAAGAAAATCAATTTCCTGCATATTCATGTTTGCAAGTACTTTGACAGTTTCGATATCATAAAATAAGAAGAGTACTTTTAAAGTTCCAAGAGAGGTTACCCATTTAAAGATCTTCAGCCTATCAAATATACTGCTAAATTATATTGAGATACCCTAGCAATGACTGAGGTAGACGCTGTGACAAACGAAATAGATGATCTAAACATAGATAACTTACTAAACCAACTATTTACAAATACCAAAGAACAAGATGGCAGCAATGACACCGAGAGACAAGACAACAATGAGGAGAATGATAGCTTATATAAATTATTGGATGAAATCTCGGGAGCAAGAAAATTGATGAGTTGTATATTTGGACCAGCACCAGAAATCAATCTATCTCTTAAGGAGAATAAAATAACAGCAAAGACGTTGCAGATAGGAGAAGAATGGTATAACCAAGAACATATTGTAACTAACCAGGCTGTGTCTGCAAGAGCTTTAAGAAGTGACACCCCTGTATATTTCTCATGGTCCCATGACAACAAACAACCTTCTAGACCTTCGTCTCCTACTAAGAAACCTATAGCTGCATCCAATTCAACATTATCAGTTAGCGAAACAGATGAACGGAAAGCAATAAATAATCAAAGGCTAATGGGGGTTATAGCAAAAGAAATGAAAGCATTTAAGGGCTCACCGTATTCCTGGGATAATATTTTAGACACAGATTCCAGTGAACCGTTAAAGATAAATGAGAAGATAGAAGATGATATACCGACAGAGAACACAGTTAGAACTGTAGAAAGTAATACCAATTTCAAAGTCAACCCATTTGCTACCTTTGTAGCTCACGAACTACCGAAACCAAAGAAACAAGAAAAGAAGAGTGATTCAAAATCGCATCATTCAAAGAGCAAAATATGGTTTTGGGGTAGTAAGAAATCGAAGAAGAAGAGTAAGGACAAGAAGAAAGATGAAGAGAATAAAAAGGAAGATGTCCAAAACAGCAAAGATACGGAGAACTCTACCACTGTACCAGAATACGTGCACATGGATATGGACAACATGGAGATAAAACCTACAAATTCTAGGGTGTCACAGACTACAAGTAATATACTTAATGAGTTACTAGATGAGGATCCTATAGGTCATACTGATAGTAATTCTGTGATTGATTATTTACAGACATTAGACAATGGGAATAAACTTGAATTACAACTGACAAATACAAACATAATGGGGCTTGATAAATCAGTCTCCAGCATGTCAGGACAGGAAAATAACGATTATGGGTTGGATTCAAACACGAATGTTATTGGCAGGAGCAGGATCAATGGCAATTTGGATTATAGTAAGCGTTTAGAACAGAAACAGGAGCCTATCATGGAAAGTAACTCCGAGTCCGATTCTGACGATGATTTTGGTAACTTCGAACAAGCTGCCCCAAATATTGTCAGCAATAATTCTATTTTAGATCTTCCACCTCCTCCCATGGAACATCCTATCCCTCAAACACATGCAAATCAAGAACAACTAAAATATAATACACTACAAGACAAAGACGAAAAAGAACCAAGCGTGGAATCAAACATAGCGCAGTTGTCAATGAACTCTTTTGTCCCGTTGCAACCATCGAAGAAGTAAGTAGTCTAAACTGTGTAACTATTCTTTCCAAGCAAAATTTATAAATATAATAGCATCATTGACCATTATCATATATATATACATTTCTATAAAGATATTTCATCATCATTACCTACAAGTTCATGATGATCTTCACCTCTGTATTATTTAGATTCTTTCACATACGTAAACATCTACGCGGTGTTCTGAATTCTCGCGAAGCCCTGGTTTCGAGAACGTCGATGATTATTGCAAAATTCATAGATAACAAATCAGCAGGCTATTTTTAAGTCTCTTTAGTTTTCAGGAAACAACATATTATGGTTAGTTGAGGTAGATTGTGATACTATAAGAAAATTATAGTAAAAAATTAATCATATACATTACTTTACTTTTGATCAGCAGCATCTGCACAAACTAGTAAAAACAAAACAAAACACAAAGGGTCCAGTGAGTTTCGAACTGTTCAGGAGCTTGAATTTCCATCCCAATCAATACCCTTCTATACCAGGCACGTATCCTACCAGATTAAGAGACGTCTATCATATTTGGCATCCAATTTCATATACATAAGTACGGAACAGGAGGACCATCAGAAATTCAGTTCGAGAATATACGCACAATAACCGTTAGGCGATAATGTGGACAAGCGTTTTAATATACATTATAGGCTGGTATGTATGTGCTATATCATTATCAGTATACAATAAATGGATGTTTGATCCTATAAATGGTATCGGCGTCGAATACCCCGTATTGCTTACATCATTTCATCAGCTGACATTATGGGTACTATCTGCCATATATATTGTTATCCATGAATGGATGAACCCAGAAGCTATTCAACATAGAAAATCTGCATTGGTACAATCTCGTAATAACGATTGGTCATTTTTTATGAAATATATCGTACCGACAGCTGTAGCGACAGCAGGTGATATTGGTTTCAGTAATGCATCATTTAAATTTGTTCCATTGACAGTATATACAATTATTAAATCATCCAGTATTGCATTTGTTTTGCTATTTAGTTGTTTATTTAAATTGGAAAAGTTTCACTGGAAACTTGGTTTAATTGTATTAGTTATGTTCTGTGGTGTCGTCATGATGGTTTACAAACCAAATAACAGTAATGACCATAATGAACAAACACAAGGTGCTATTATATTTGGTAGTTTACTAGTACTAGCAAGTAGTTGTCTTTCAGGGTTAAGGTGGGTATATACACAATTAATCCTAAAGAAGACTACTTCAACGGCGCTACCAGCAACTGATGAAGAAAACGCTCACAATGAGGAAATGAATATCGATCACTCAGAAAATATTGAAAAGAAAGATGAAAAACCTCATCCAATTTATACTATTCACCAGTTGGCCCCAATCATGTTCATTACCCTAGTTATAACATCATTGGTAATAGAAAGACCATTACCAGGATTTTTCAACTCCAATTTATTTAAGATCGAGTTTGAACATAACGGGGAGACAAGTTTTGGTTCTATTTGTAGAGGTATTTTCCTAATGATCTTACCTGGGTTAGACGTTTTTGTCTTAACGTTCTGTGAATTCGGTATTTTACAATTAACCAAGGTCTTAACACTGTCCATTGCAGGTATCGTTAAAGAAGTATTAACCATTCTGACAGGTATGGTATTTTTACATGAAAGGATTAGCGGTATCTACAATTGGATCGGGATGACTATTGTCCTTCTTGATGTGGTGTATTATAACCACTTCAGATACAAGCAAAAACAAGAGACTGAATATATTACACTTTCATCAACGGAGTCTACAACTAGCATAGACAAGAGTGGAGGATCCCACGTAACCGTAGAACCGTTTTCTGTAGCTACGGACTTTACATTGCAAGAATTCGAGATGGATGCCTTGTCATTGACACTATCACAAACGTCTGATTTGGGCGGAACAAATTCGTCTATCCGTTCGATATGTGATGTAGGACCAGATACCAACAAGTAAACCGAACAGAAGATGTACAAATAAGCCTAAATTCGATGATCATAGTACTATAATCAACTCTGACGCTGTGACTTTTTTTTGTGCAACACCGTCCAAAGTGACTGAAATTTTTTTGCAGATTCTCTCTTCGTCCCGCTGTTTGCCGAAGTACAGAGTGAAAAATTTGGCAAAACTCGATGTAAAAAAACAAAGAAAAAAGATGTCAATATTACAGAATTGAGAGAAGAGATGACAAAGCGGGTGCCTTCTTTTGAGACCACATCGAATAACAAGTGAGGTAACACATATTCATAAATAAAGGTGTTTGGTATTATTAATATTAGTATCACATCAAGGGGGATTTTTTATAACCTAAGTGTTACCTATTAGCACATATACATATCGATATACTACTTATATATAGTAATAAGACATATCCAATACAACGCAACTTTAAAGAAATTATCTTTTTACATTCTAATTTTCGTTTTTATTCATTACTAAAGATTAGCTACAATAAAAACCTGTAAACAAGGAGTACTTTAAGAAATAATTTACTGTATTTACGAGGATATTATTACAAATTAGAAGACAGGTCTAAACAAACGAATCGGTTGAAAAATACAAAGGAGAGAAAAACATAATAACTAGATGGTGAACTGACCATACAATTTTATCATTATAATATACTTTTTTTTTTCTTTTTTCTAATAGAGTTATCATTATGCCAGATATACCAGTGGATAATAAACATAGTCCAGGTATTACGGTACATAATAATGATCTAAATTCAAATCAAGTTAATCTAGTGCAAAGTGACGTTAACAATGCATCATCATCAAATATTGGATCACTTTTCAATAAAAATATATCTTCCAAAGCTGATGCAGCTATTAAGATGTCTCATGCATCAAATTTTTCCCAACATAATAATATTATTTCAACAAACACATCAAGTCTTAATAAATCAAATACGATAATAAACCCAACAGTTTCCTTTTCTAATGATAATACTATACTTAATCAGCTTCAGAAAAATTATAATAAATTAGATCCACAATCAAATATGATTCTTCACAGAGATAATTTACCTATCACACCAGATAGTAACAATAGTTCTCCAAATGATATTCAATTAAATAAAAATATTCAAAACAAGAAAAGAAATTACTCAAGTTTAAACCAATCCATGACAAATTCACCAGATTTAGATATCCCTACAGAAAGTGTAACTGATGGAAAGGATAAAGATGGTGATTTTGTTTGTCATTATTGCGATGCAAGATTCAAGATGAGAGGTTATTTAACACGTCATATCAAGAAACATGCTCTAGAGAAAGCTTATTATTGTCCATTTTTCAATGATAATTTAAATAAAGAGGATAGATGCCATACAACCGGTGGATTCAGTAGAAGAGATACATATAAGACACATATGAAGGCACGTCATTTTAAATATCCAGATGGAGTTAAACCAGCAGATAGAAATAAATTTGGTGGTCATTGTAATGCATGTAATGAATACTTTACCAATGCGAATATATGGATTAAAGATCATATTGAAAATGGTCAATGTAAAGGATTACCTAAGGAATATTTGAAACAACTACCAGCACAGGATTCCAAACAAAAGATTACCAATAGATTGAAAATGATTAAGACTTCAACTGGACATGCTCGTTATATATCGACCATGGAAAGTGTTGTGGAACCTAATGTTTTATTGAATAAAGAAGCTTTAGAAGCTATGGTGATAGTAGCAAAGGATGCAAATCGTAATGATGTTCTTTCTAAATTTGGAGATGACAAATTAATTTTAAATTCTGATAATTTTAAAGGTTATAAGAAACCAAAGAGAAAATATAGGAAAAGAACACCTAAGGTTAAATCCTCAGTGGGACAAACTGATGGCAATGTTACAGATACAAGTAATACACCAGGTGGATTTACAAATTCATCTGTGACCTCATCCAATGCTGCTACTCCTCATTTAGATACACCTATCAATACTCCACATCCCATAGTTGAACAATCTACATTAGAGTATCCAACAAGTGGTTTAGAATATTCAAGCCATACTGTAATTGAAATTAATAACGGTTTACAAGAAGAACGTAAGAAAATCGACGATACTGTATATCAAGCTGATAATATCAGTGTTGAAATTAGTCCAAAACATGTCACAGATCAACCATTAAATACAGAACCTGTTCCATTAGATTCATTTGCATACCCAGGTGTAATAACTAAAAGTCAAAATATTACCATTAACAATAACAACAACAATAATAATAACCAAATCTCATACCCTCAAATAAGTACAACTTTTGCATTAGATTCAGAACAGCAATCATCGTATACCGAACCATACGAGGATTCTTCTTATTACAATGAGGAATCTACACAACCGATTTCAATTAATAAAACGTTGGAAGAACAATACGTACCAGAAAGAATCAATGCGACACAATTAGAAGAAACTAAAGAATATTTGAAATTTTACAATGACTTCTTTAATTCTGGGTTGTAAAATCATGGTAAGACATTGTAACATTAGCATTTATATAAACAAAATTAATTAATTCGTAACATTAATAATAATAAAAAAATATTCATCATTCAAATTAGATAATTTTTATTTTTTTTTCCTATATAATGTATTTGTAAATCGTATAATATAGTATCGAAAATAAGTAAGTTTTTTTGTTTTTATAAATAAAGTATAAAATAAATAAATAGAATTTGTCGAAGTTTCATAATTTGTTCTTTCATTGATAACCTGATTCAATGTATATGTAAAATGTTATGTTTTGTTTTTTAAAATTTTTTTTTGAATAATAGAAACTATCGTATAATTAATTTTGGATTAAAGTTGTTCACCTGGAATTCTTTTTTCCCAAATAATGTAAGCTGGACCAGTTGGTAAAGTAACCATACTAGTGAAATCAGAGATTGGAACAGTACCATCTGGTTTTTCGTATCTAAATTTGAAATGTCTAATGAATACGGAGAAAATTGTTAATAATTGACAATAAGCGTAATGTTCACCAATACATCTGTGTCTACCACCACCGAATGGTAAGTAAGGAGATGAGACACCCTTTGAGATAGAACCGAAACCGTAATCAATTTCTTCACCAACAGAATAAGAGGATTGAGAATCATTATCCCAACGATGAATATTTAAAGTATGTGGATCTGGGAAATATTTTTCTTGTAAATGAGTATAACCTGGAGAGACAAGGACGAAATTATCCTTTGGAACAACGTAAGAAGTGTTTGGGACTTGCATATCCTTAATAACTTTTCTGAATAAAGAATGTAATGGATGATGTAATCTTAGAACTTCCTTTAAAGTTTGATTTAATAATGGCATTTCTTCTAAAGCTTCATAAGTTAATTCTCTGTTGAAATTATCTAATACTTTAACTTGTTCATTGTATAATTCTTCTTGAACATCTGGTCTTTCGGCAAGATGTAATAAAGTCCAAGCAGAAGTAGCAGCAGAAGTATGTTGACCACCCATTAAGACACCGATTAATAAATTAGCAATTTCTTGATCTGTCATTTTAGTACCATCTTTATAAGTAGAATTTTTCATTAATTCATCAATTAAATCTCTATCTTGAATATCATTTTCAGCACGTCTCTTTTTAATTAAAGAAAGATAAGTATTTGAAATAGTTTGTTGAGCATGATCTCTTCTTTTATTAGTAGCGGAAGGAATATTTGGGAAAACGAAATTCATTGGTGTGAAACCTCTATCTAAATCAGTATATAAATAAGCGAAATCAGTATCTAATTTATCTCTCATTTCTTTACCTAATAAAGTTCTTGATGCAGTGAAAATTGTCATTTCAGGTTGAGTAACCATGACGTTAATTTTACCAGAATTATGTTCATTAATTTTAAAATTTGGAGAAGTCTTTAAATATTTAATAATTTCTTCAACGAATAATGGGACATAAGTTTTAAAAGCTTCTTTAGTTAAAGCACCTTTAACGAATTTCTTTTGATCCATTAATTTATTATTTGGAACATCATAAATGACACCTTTACCGAAAACAGGAGTAGTTAAATGAGAATAAGCAGCTTCAGCTGAGACTTCAGCTAATTTTGCATTAAAGATAAATTCATGACCCTTTGGACCTAAATATACAGTCATAATTTTACCTAATAATAAAAATGAGAAGATATCACCATATTGTTTATTACAATTTTCGAAAAATACATAAGGTTGAGTACCGTATGGGATAGCACTACCAACCCATGGAATCCATGAAAATACTAATGGAGTACGATCTTTTCTTAAAGAATATAATAATTGCCATGTGATGTGATAAATGAATGGAGCTAAAACAATAATTGAAACTCTTTGAGCAATTGGTAATGCATTAAAATAAGATACTGCGATACCTGCATAATTAAATATCTGAGCTACTAAAGAAGTAGATTGAGTTGTATCAGACATTGTTAGTTAATAATATATGATTGGGACTGGGTTGTTAGAAAATAATTTAAAAAAAAACCAAAACAAAATAAAAAAAATAAAGAAGTAGTAAATAAATTAATTGAAATAAAAATTTGTGAAAGAGATCTATCTACTTTATATATATGATATATATCCTTGAGAATATATATTAATTCAATAAAGGCAATTTGGAAATGGAAGAAACAGACTAATGAATAAACCGAACGATAAATTGTATGAAGGAACACACACTCCAACCTCTGTACTTCATGCGATATACAAGAACGTAAAGTAACGAGAAGGATATACCAATTAATATACACGCAATAGTTATGTTTGTCAATTGACAGGAACTTCGTCAATTGCACGATAGAAGTTGTGCATAATATGGGGGAGCAATACACTATAGGACGAATCCCAATTTAGACTGAGAAGGTATCTGCTGCTATCACCGCATCTTTGAATATTTACGAGGCCACTTTCACCGATAGACGAAGTTGATGATCATCGACAAGTTTTGTACCAGCGAAAAAATACTGATTGTGCTAATTGTTATAAAATTGTCATTTAACGATGAATTGTTCGGAGAATCCTATCGATAAATTTCTAAACGAGATGAGATTGCCCAGAATTCCTTTTTGAAACTTTGCGATGCCAGTTGTACGAAGTTAATAGTGGTAATTGGTATTCGTTTATTAATTGTAATTAAACGAACGCCACGATTGCAGTACGTATGATATCAGAAAGAAGGCGATTCCCCCAGTTTGTACGTCATATTTAATGGCATCTAAATCATCCAAATTTTGATTAAATTTACTTTAATACTGAATTATCATGTCGTTTAAATGGATTCTTCGGCTTTTTGCCCAAATTCTGAAAATATTCCTGTTCTGTCAGCGCCGTTCTGTGTCTTGTCTCTTTGATTATTTAACGATGCTTGTAATAATTCCCTTATTTCCATTGTGCACGGACAACGACTGTAATTAAACGACGCGAGACAACGCCAGGGTTTCTTCTTACCGCACGTACCGCTGGTGAAAATGCATTTTTATTTGTTCGTTGTTCGGATTTCTTAAACGAACAGTATAAGTGATACTAATTTAAAATATTAGACCGTGGAAAACGATGCTTATTTGCAATGGAATTATAGTGATAGTTC
>JAXQGP010000464.1:0-23695 GCA_037040125.1 Kazachstania sp. M6911
GCTTTATTGGAATTACAAGTCTCCAAGGAAGATCTTTACCAAACTTTTGCCAGAACTGTTGAATCCGTTAACGTTATTATCTCTACTTACGCTGATGAAGTTCTAGGTGATGTTCAAGTTTACCCATCCAAGGGTACCGTTGCTTTCGGTTCTGGTTTACACGGTTGGGCTTTCACCATTCGTCAATTTGCTAACAGATACGGTAAGAAATTCGGTGTTGACAAGCAAAAGATGATGGAAAGATTATGGGGTGACTCTTACTTCAACCCAAAGACTAAGAAGTGGACTAACAAGGAAACTGATGCTGATGGTAAGCCATTAGAAAGAGCTTTCAACATGTTCGTCTTAGATCCAATCTTCAGAATCTTCGCTGCTGTTATGAACTTCAAGAAGGATGAAATCCCAACTCTATTAGAAAAATTAGATATTGTTCTAAAGGGTGACGAAAAGGATCTAGAAGGTAAGGCTCTATTAAAGGTTGTTATGAGAAAGTTCTTACCAGCTGCTGATGCTTTACTAGAAATGATTGTCTTACATTTACCATCTCCAGTTACTGCTCAAAACTACAGAGCTGAACAATTATACGAAGGTCCAGCTGATGATGCTAACTGTATTGCTATCAAGAACTGTGACCCATCTGCTGATTTAATGCTTTACGTTTCCAAGATGGTTCCAACTTCTGATAAGGGTAGATTCTACGCTTTCGGTAGAGTTTTCGCTGGTACTGTTAAGTCTGGTCAAAAGGTTAGAATTCAAGGTCCAAACTACGTTCCAGGTAAGAAGGAAGATCTTTTCCTAAAGGCTATTCAAAGAGTTGTCTTAATGATGGGTAGATTCGTCGAACCAATTGATGACTGTCCAGCCGGTAACATTATCGGTTTAGTCGGTATCGATCAATTCTTATTAAAGACTGGTACTTTAACTACTTCTGAAACCGCTCACAACATGAAGGTCATGAAATTCTCTGTCTCTCCAGTTGTTCAAGTCGCTGTTGAAGTTAAGAATGCTAACGATTTACCAAAGTTAGTCGAAGGTCTAAAGAGATTATCTAAGTCCGATCCATGTGTTTTAACTTACATGTCTGAATCCGGTGAACATATTGTTGCTGGTACTGGTGAATTACATTTAGAAATTTGTCTACAAGATTTAGAACACGACCACGCTGGTGTTCCATTAAGAATTTCTCCACCGGTTGTTGCTTACAGAGAAACTGTTGAAACTGAATCTTCTCAATCTGCTCTATCTAAGTCTCCAAACAAGCATAACAGAATTTACTTAAAGGCTGAACCAATGACTGAAGAAACTTNACTGATGCTAGAAAGATCTGGTGTTTCGGTCCAGATGGTAACGGTGCTAACGTTGTTGTTGATCAAACTAAGG
Source organism: Kazachstania sp. M6911 (assembly GCA_037040125.1). Taxonomy (NCBI): domain Eukaryota; kingdom Fungi; phylum Ascomycota; class Saccharomycetes; order Saccharomycetales; family Saccharomycetaceae; genus Kazachstania; species Kazachstania sp. M6911. Next base: position 1,381 of record JAXQGP010000464.1, read on the forward strand.
CTGTTCAATACTTAAACGAAATCAAGGATTCCGTTGTTGCTGCTTTCCAATGGGCTACCAAGGAAGGTCCAATTTTCGGTGAAGAAATGAGATCCGTCAGAGTCAACATCTTAGATGTTACTTTACACGCTGATGCTATTCACAGAGGTGGTGGTCAAATCATCCCAACTATGAGAAGAGCTACTTACGCCGGTTTCTTATTAGCTGAACCAAAGATTCAAGAACCTGTTTTCTTAGTCGAAATTCAATGTCCAGAACAAGCTGTTGGTGGTATTTACTCCGTCTTAAACAAGAAGAGAGGTCAAGTTATCTCTGAAGAACAAAGACCAGGTACTCCATTATTCACTGTTAAGGCTTACTTACCAGTTAACGAATCCTTTGGTTTCTCTGGTGAATTAAGACAAGCTACCTCTGGTCAAGCTTTCCCACAAATGGTTTTCGATCACTGGGCTACTATTAACTCTGATCCATTAGATCCAACTACCAAGGCTGGTGAAATTGTTATTGCTGCTCGTAAGAGACACGGTATGAAGGAAGAAGTTCCAGGTTGGCAAGAATACTACGATAAATTATAAGAAGATCGAATATAATAAAAATAACATATATTCTTTTATTTTCATTCTTCTAATTAATTTTAATTTATCGTAGTTATTATTTTAGTTTCTTAAATTATTTTCAAAAAAAAAAAAAATTAATGAATAATTTCTTTTATTCTTTTTAATAATTTTAAGAAGACTCTCTGTTAACTCTTTTTTTTACAATTTTAACTATTAAATTCATTTGTATACTTTATTTTCTTTATATAAGTAGTTAAAACATAAAATGATTCATCTAAAAAACTTTTCTATATATATAATTATCATTTGGTGTATATGAGGTGGCAAGTCTTGTAGTATTAACATGTTGTATATTCTATATATATATATGATATTCATATTTGACAAAATGTAAGAATGTTACAACTTGTTTATTATTCTTGAATGGGCGGCTAAATTACAATTCGTTGCGGCGCCATCAATTGTGATAAACGGCTCCTCATTGATTACAGAAACTGATATACCTATGTTAACTATCTGCGTGGAAATAAAACAGGATCCACATTACTTATAATGTTTATATCTTACAAGAAGATATCTTTATGAGCCGTAAACCGATGTAACCAGCATATAATTATTTGTTTACACTAAATTTCTACGAATTAACACTTGCAAATTTGTTTTGTTGTCTGTTTCAAAAATCGATGAAACCCTTGCTGCTCGGTTCATATTGTGTTATCATCATCATTTTTTTTTTTCAATGACATGATAGTTACGATTAACTGAATCTAGATTTATTATGGAAGATAAGAAAAAAATTAGAATCTACCCGATAATTGCGTTTTGATAAAATGCGGAAATGAGAACAGCTAACACATTGGTTAACGAAAAAAGTACTGCGTATATTTACAGTGTAATAAAAATCAGCTGCAGTAATGCATTTTTTTTAATTTTATACTCTTCATACGACTCTCTGTCTCTTTAACAAGACAATATCAGCAAATGTACCATACAATTCAAATTGAAACAAATGATTACCCTCTTGAATCAACCTATAATATTTTCGGACCGAGGTTTATACGTCTATTTCTTACTTTATATCTAAGTTAGAACCGTCTCCAATAGCAATTACTGCAATCGTTTATACCTTAACAGTTATTACTTAATAAATATTCTCAACGAATTTTATTATCATTCTGCGTACATCTTTTGTACGTTCATATTTTTTTACATTTAATACTGTCATCCTGCGTTAATTTTACACAATTCAATTTTAATCTTCAAAGAAATATCATCCGATATTGATTGTTCTGCCCTAATTCTTTGAGATGACGAATTTAATTTAAACATTAGAGAAAAACGCAGGGTCGTTTGTCATTTTTTTCAAAAATTTAATATAAATTTTAAGAAAATCATACCCTTATATCTACGTACAAGGTATATATTTACGGGCATTTGTCTTCCAGAAACAGTGTAAAGACTATTATATTCTCAATGAAATTACCGTAGCGGTTACTACACATTAGTTTCTACATTGGATAGCATAAATACGGAAGTGGAACGGGTTATTCCCTTTCATATCATCGCATGGAGAAATTTTATCTGATGTACAAAAATATGCGTCTGATATATCTCCGACATTTTCAATGTGACAACAATAATAACTTAAATAATGACAATAATTTGTAACAGTTCGTTTCACGACCCATCAATGTTTTTTTTGGGCGGTCCCTGAACAAATCCCTAAAAAACCACTCATAGTCAACAGCGGCGAATAACTAAATAAGTCGTTAGTTATTGGATAAATTCACGCAACTCATTAATTAATTATGATATCCCTGAAGAAAAAGATTATTATATCGGTTTAAAAATGTCCGAACAGAAGAAATAATGAAAAAGTATATCAGAAATATTGATCATATACAGCAAGGAAGCAAGAAGAGCAAGTGAGATTAATTTGTAATAACAATAACAACTGAGTAGTCATATATTACTGTTAGTAATGATTTACCAATTAAGAATCCCTAATTTAAATTTATTTTAATACAGTTAATTCTTAGCAAATCTTATAACGATATCTTAAATAGATGCATAGTAGTATCCCTTGCGTGTTTATTAATGATTTGAGTAGAATAAAGCAGCAATATTTCCTTTTACTATTTACATTTTTATTCATATCAATAATTTGATTAAATCAGACACATATATAAACACGGAATTAAGTGGGTTAAATAAAAAAATTGACATATTTACATAATATATCTTTCTCTCTTAGTTTATTTTTTTATTTTTTTATTAATTGTTATAATTTTATATAACCAACCCTCACACAAATCAATTATACAATTCAATATGCTAACACAAGATCTAAAATTATTACTATCTATCTTTACAGTATTTTTAGTATTATACTATGGTACTCACAAAGCTACAATGAACAGATATAAGTTTTACGTTCCAAATCTAGGTTAAAAAATTTCAAATAATATTAACCTTATTTATTCCCAAACACTAATATATTCATTTTATTATTAAAAAAAAGATAACACAATAATCTTTTTTTAAAAGCTTCCGTGAAGTTACTAATTTTTCAAAATCACACAAATTTTATAAACTACTATAAATCTTAGTATGATCTGCTACGATAATGCAAACAGATGTTTTTTTTTACACTTTTAATTTTTTTACAATTTTAATATGATTCGATGAAATTATATATATATATATATGCACGCATTTGTATTAATATAATATTTAGAATTTGTTTTTATCAAATATTTTCTTTAATATGCATTTTATTTTTATGACCACACATTCTTAAATAATTCATTGTCGTCTAATGATAATGCAGAATTATTTTTACTACTACTGTTATTATTATTTGGTATTGGTGACCAATTATTATTTGCATTTATAGATGATGCTGACGATGAATTTGATGAAATTTTATTCAATAATGAACTTGAATTTATACTATTTGTATTTGTGTTTGTCATTGTAGGATTTCTTATATTTGTATTAGATTTTGAATATAATGATAATATAGATTTTTTCAAATCTGGTCTTTGATTTAATTTACCATTATTATTATTATTATTATTATTATTGTTTGTATTAGTACTACCATTATTTATACTTGTTGTACTTGATATATTTGAGGCAGATCCATTTGAAATTGATGATGATAATTTCTCTAAATTAACTAAACTATTATTTGATGTATTACTCTTTTGTGTCTTTAATACATTATTAGTATTTGAAGTAGTGCTGTTATTGTTATTGTTAATATTCAATTTCTTCATATTATCAGATAATAATGATTCATTAGATTTAGTAACAGAAGCTGTAATTGAATCATCTAATAATAAATTTTCTTTAATAGTGTCTGTATTAGTTGGTATAGAATCACCAATCCATTTCTTATATTCATATTTATTTTTAATAAAATTTTGTAATTTATTTGAATCTAAAAGTTCTTTATTTAAATTTTTTTTAATTTCATCATTTAATTTACATTCATAATATAAGTTTGCGATTAAATTATTTTGCATCTTAATCAACATAATTAAATGTTCTTCTTTCCATGTATCTAAATCAACTGATTTAACCTTTGATACATGTGTACCTAATGAACGATGTACACCTGCACATTTAATACAAATAAATACACCAAGGGACCACGACGCCCATCTTGGATGTGATTGACTCTTACAATCAGCACACATTGAATTACCGGGATCTCTTAATAATGCAGTTAATGCTTTCTTAACAGGGATGGTAGTAGACATATTGCAAATTTCTTTCTTTCTTGAAGGGGTTATGGTTTTGTTATGGATCTTTGACAATTATGGTAAACAATCCGCAAATTTTAATACGTTTATATATATATCGTTCAAATCAATTATTACCTTTCCTACCTAATTGCTGTATTGATCATATAAAAATAATTTTTCAGCAACAACAACAACAACAACAGTGATAGATAGAGGTAACTAACTTAGCTAGTCGGCCCCACTATAATTGTTTCATTTTTCTCACAAGGACAACTCAGTACGCGATTGAGGCACGTAAGAATTGATGAAAGTTAAGAAGTATACGGGTGTTTGTACGGTCGTTTCTCTGAGAAATTCCAGTTTATTTTTTACGAAGTCATATCACTATGCACGAGAGATTCTTATTACTAACAATAACAATTTTTGAATCAGAGAACAGATCAAAAAGATCATCATCATCGATTTAGATTTATAAAATATACATTTATAAGCATGATTATTTAAAAACTGAAAATTTGATCTTCCATCTTTGAAACAGGTTTACCCTTGGTATAACCCATTGCAACAGCCATTCTCTTAACAGATGAAACCATTCTTGGTGGACCACATAATAATAATTGTACACCATCTTCTTCAGGTGATGCAATTTTTTCTTTTAATAAATCTGCTGTAACGTAACCTACACCACCTTCCCATTTTTCTGGATTTTCAGGTTTATCTAATAAGTAATAAATATTGATTTGTCCCGGACGACGTTCAACTAATTCATCAAGTTCTTTCTTTAAAAAAATTTCAGTTTCGGTTGTATTACCATAAATTAAAGAAACTTCTGTCTTATCATTTGGATTATCTGCAATTGCTTTAATAATTTGATACATTGGTGTAATACCTGTACCACCTGCAACCATACCCAATTTATTTCTACAATTTTCTGTATAATCATAAAAACCTGCTGGTCCACAAACATCAATTTTATCGCCAATTTGTAATTCACCAATCATTTTGGATACATTACCTGATGGATAAGCTTTAACTAATAAATCAAAATATCCTGGTGCATCATAATCTAAAGAAATTGGAGTATATGATCTTAGTAATTTTTTACCATCAATTTCTGCTCTAATTGAAATATGTTGACCAATTGGTAAACCTAAAACGTATGAATCAGAAGGTAAACCAAATCTATAAATTGCAGTTTCGGTAGATAATTCAATCTTGGATAATAATGGATATTGATGAAATTCACCTTTAACTAATGCTTTCTTATATTCTTTTTCATTTTCATCCTTTTCATCTTCTAATTGTGAAATATCTGTCTTATATTTATGTGTCATCTTATAGAAAATAACTACACTAATGGCAATAATAAGGAAAAAAATATCAAATTTTTTTGCATTTTCTAAATATTTTAAAATTTTTTCCTCATGGAAATGATCTGGTGTTGAATTGATATTTGTATTAACAAACATATCTGATTGAGTATCGGTATCCATCGTTAATAGTCGTTTGTAAAATTAAGAAAAAGTGAAAAAAGAAAAATTGGACTGTTAGTTTATAAATGTAAAGAATATTAAAAAAAATTTCAAAGTTGAATGAATATGGAAACTTGGGGGGGATATCAGGTTTTTGATGTCTGGTATAAAAAATGGTTAAACCGAGTTGCATCGACGACACCTCTTTTTTATATAATTTTTTTTACCAATGCAATTACTAGTTAAGATACTGTTTTTTTTCTTTCTTGCTCTGACTTTCACATCCAGCTGATTTTCTCTGTATGAGTGTGCGATCATTCGAGGTACACAATACAGTACAATGGAAATACGTACACTCGCTCCTTCTCTCTATACGAGAACCATTACGTCCGTAGAAAAAGAAACAATACGATGATGATATATTGTTATAGGTACGTACATATAATTCTAAGACAAGTAATATCAAAACTGGAAACACGATGAGTTTGAATGTTATAATGCTAAGTTTTGTATAAATATAAATATTTATGAAACTAAGGGTTATTTAAATTATTATGTTGAAGCATCTTTGTTGTTGGACCAGTTAAAGTAATATAAACATCTGTACCTCTACCTGATAAACTTTGAATATCAATTTTACCACCAAATAATTCTAAATATGTTTTGCATAAAGGTAATCCAAATCCCATACCTGCAATATTATGAACAGTTTCACCCGGTATCATTTGATCTTCTTTTACAGAACAATGTATATCGTCAATATCTTTATTTGAATCATTTGATTTAATATCTATTGAAGTATATGAATAATCAAAAATTTTCTTTTCAATAGATTGTGGTATACCACCACCATAATCTCTAACACGAATCATAATTTTATTTGAAGATGCTTCAAATATACTTATTTCGATATCCTTAGGTTTTTCATTTTTTTTAATACTTGATTCAATTGTTGCACGCATTGAATTTTTCAAAATTTCTGTCATTATATATTCTAAAATTAATGGAATACAAGAAAATTTAATATTTTCACCTTCAGTAAAGATTAAATTAATTGGTTGATGATCATATTTTAATAAACATAAATCATTAACAAATTCGAAATTTTTTTTAATAAAATTTGCAATTGGTACATTTTTTTGAATTATACCAATTTTCCTCGCGGTTAAATTTTGTAATTTTGATTGTGGTCTACGTTCTTGTTGTGAAATTAATTCAACATAATGTGTAGCTAATAATTTCATTGTTATTCTATTTTGTAAATGTTCATTTAAAAATTTAAATACAGAATCTTGATGATATGATTCCATTATTTCTGTCATACCTTCTGATAAAATTTGTAAATTATCTTGATGATCATCTAAAAATTTTCTCATTAATAATTTCATCTTGGATCGATCATATAAATCATATGGGAATTTATTATTTAATAATGATGTTAATGTTCTTAAATATAATGCATGAGTTAATTCAATTTTGGGATTTAATATTGCAATATATGGTAATTGTTGTAATGTTAATAATTGTCTACATGTATAAGTTAATAAATAATTCATAATTTGAATATTTAAAGTATATAATTCACTTGATGTCATTGGGAATCGATTATTATTATAATTTGTTAAAAATTGGAAAGTTATTGGTGGTACATCTTTCTTTGAATAATCTTGTATTAGGGATTCAATATTTGATCTAATATTATAATGATCTTCAAATGTTAAATTTGAAATTATATTTTTTCGTATTGGTGTGTTGTCACTTATTATCGTTTGTGTAATTTGTAATGGTTGAAATACATGATATGATCTATGTATATCTTTCCGTATAATGAATGTTTTAATAATATTTCTTCTTAACATTTTTGTTCCTGTTGTTGTGGTACTGTTCACTGTGGATACAAACAACGGACGTATTTATTATCATTTATATATGTAATACGATCTGCCAGTTCTCTTTATAATCATCATCAGTTAGAAAATTGTGTGACTATAAATATTTAGCAATAGTCATTCTTGAATGCGTACGTCCCGTTAAGGTAAATTACTTCGCATTTACACTGCGGGAATTCAAAATTGTATCACATCTCTCGGTGAATTAATCGCTAAATAGAATTCATAGAGACAACAAAGTATTAATATCAAGGCGGTACAACGGGCGTAAACACATAGACATAGTGTACTGCGGTGGGACGGTGGGACAACCAGTTCGTGAACCGAGTTAGTTATGTTATGTTATATACACAATAAGATATTACATTGAGTACAACAGTTTCTATCACAAGATAAGTGACTATACATATGTTATGATAAGTAGGCTTATATTCTTGCTGCTGTTGTTGTTGATGTTATAAGTTTATTTTTGGTGTTCCTCTAGCTGGTTGTTGCTGGTGTGTGGTCCCTGAATAATGAAATTTTGAAAACTTTTCCGATTGTAACGCGAGGGACCAGGCAGGCAGAGACGGACAGACAGGTCGCCAGATAGCAAACAATTTTTTTTTGTTTTTTCGTTCTCTGGTACTGAACCAAAAAAATAAAAATAAGGATGTGGCTGCTGTCCTTTATAACTAACCAGTTCATATATATATATATATATAGTTTAGTTTAGTTCAGTTTAGTTTAGTTTATATAATTGTATATATTACACAACATAAATCAATTAAACAAGCTTACATCCCCACCCTCCTGCAATGTCTTTCAATTCATTTAGTTCAAATTTTACTAAAAAATTTCAAGAATTATCAACAACTGTTTCGCAAAAAGCTGGTGAATTATCAACTAATTTACCAACTTTAGCTCAAAATACTCAACGTATGGTTCAAGAAAGATTAGGTCAAGTAACAGATATTTCACAATTACCACAAGAATATATTGAATTAGAGAATAAAATTGATACTTTAAAATTAACTTATCAACATTTTTTACAAATTACATCAACTTTTGAAAATGAATCATATGATTATCCAAAATATATTAATGATTCATTAAATGAATTTTCAAAAAATGTCGCAACAAAAGTTACCGAATTATCTCATGCAACTAATGCAACTGAAGCACAAAATATTTTAATTAGTCCAAATGCAACAACTGAACCAAAGACTTTAAATTATGCATTAAGTAAAATTGCATTACAATCAAGTGATCGTTTCAATCAATTACCTGCCGCTATTTCAACTCCACAAGATCATAAGACTGCAGCTACTTTATTAAGCTTTAGTGATGTTCAAGCTAAAATTGCTCAAGAAAGATTAAGACAAGATACAATCATTCAAACTAAATTTAATAAAAATTTACGTGAAGAATTAGTTGGTACTTTAGATAATGCAATGAGAGCAAGGAAGGATGTTAATAATAAAAGATTACAATATGATGTTGCTAGATCAAATTTATTAAATGCTAAACCTGAAAAGGAAGCTTCTTTAAGAGTTCAAATGGAAGCTTTAGAAGATGATTTTGCTCAAGCTACTGAAACTGCTACTTTAATTATGCAAAAAGTCTTGGCTAATTCAGGTTTATTAAATGATTTAAAACAATTAGCTCAAGCTCAACAAACTTATTTTGAAAATTCTTCAAATTTAATGAAAGAATTTATTGAACAAAATGATTTTGAAACTAATAATTCAACAAGTACTACTACTCCAATTACAAATAATGATCAACAAAATGATTTAGATGATGATTTAGATATTGATGAAGATGATAATACTACTCAAGGTGGTATTAAAATGTCTGTAGATGACAAATAATAATTTATCTTTTTTAAAAAATAATTAAAATCAAAAAACAGAAAATCTATCTAATCAAAGAATATATATATATATATTACACATTTAATAAAACATCTGTATATCCTAACTAATATTAATACTATAAATCAAAAAACACAAAAAGTTATTACAACATAAAAGATATAACCTGTATTGTTCGAACAGATACTCTTTTACTTTTATGACTTAAACAAAAGTATTTAATTGATCTAAAAACATATAACACAGAACTAGTCGAACATGACATTGATAAATGATTTCGTTTGATTCATTTATCGAATTATGAATGATGATATATATTGTATCGATTAATGGAGATTCTTGGAAATATTAATTTTCACACAGAAAACACCGCAGGCATACAATAGGTCACGTGATCACAAAAAACAATCGAAAAATATTTAAAGGTCGTACCCGGATTCGAACCGGGGTTGGTCGGATCAAAACCGACAGTGATAACCACTACACTATACAACCATATAAGTTGTGGAAGTTTTGTGAAATATTAGCATACATTAGGTAGTCACCAATGTGGACATAAAAATACAGTATGATACACTTTATGTCATATTACTTTATGAAACGTTCATGATATTCGTCCAGGTGAATCATTACGGGCTTTAAATTATACCAGTTTTAAGATATTCACGAAATGCACTCCTGGGGTCTTGTAGACCCTTTTAAACACTATTATGGATGCGTTTTTGGTAAGTTTTGTATTAATTGTGAACTAATTAATATATGAAATTTATTATGTAATACGATCGTTAATTTATACAATTTAAGGTTGATGCTCGAGTGCGTACAATTGAAATTGGATGGCCCTCGACAAGAAAATGTAAAGATAAGAACAAACAAATTTGCATAAAAAGAGCTATTAATACATTATATACTACTTTATATTATATATAAAGAAACCAGATCTATTTTATATTAGACTTATACATACCTTTTGCTATTATTAAACCCTTATTGGAAACCATACCTACTGTTTGATAATCGCTACGTGTACTAACTATTTTATTAGACCACAATCCAAATAAATACCCTAGGAATAAGTACAGCTTGAGCAATGGAAAAGAATACACATGAACTCCTCTGTTATGTTAAGATAGGTACAGCACATCAGAAAATCGGTGACATTGGATTAAGTATATTACGGATGGCTTAAAAATAGGAAACTTACATACCCTTAACGGTGTAATTGGGTGGTGAAAGATAACGAATATATTGACAGCAGTTGGTATATTTAATGAGTATATAAGTGTTGGAAATAAAATAATACGCTGGTTAGGTAATTATTATGATTTTTGATAATAACCAAGATCACAAGCTAGCAATAAAATAATCAACATTCACCAGTGGTTGGAGATTATAATCACGGCATTATAAATTTAATTATTAGGTAATAATTGTTAACTATCAAATTATCAAATTATTAGGTAATAATCGATAACTATCAAAATATCAGATTATCACATAATTATGATTTGAAAAGTGACAAATATTTTTATATATAAATAACAAAATTCAGGATTAAAAATTATAATCCAGAATTTACTTCCTTATATATTATTTTTATAATTTAAGAAAAAAGAAAATAAGACGAAATACAGTCAATAACCTTATCTAATAGAAATTACAATTTAAAATGAACAGCAATAATTTAAATATTCAATAATAAGTTTGTCCAATGGATGGAAGTACTACCTCCCTAATTAATTGTCTATTTAGAATATTGTTTTAAACTTGTGCTGAAAATATAGGTCTCAAATTAGGAGAATACAGTATTTGATAAATTGTATGTTGTAAATTTACTGAATTATTAGATTGTCCTTTTCTTAAAATGTATATTAAAATGGGTTTAGAGAGATTTGATCTTTCAAGTATGAGACATCGTCCTCTTTATGTATTATATGGTTCACCGTTTTGTAACTACAGATCCCCAATACTATTAATGTAGACATTATGTATGATTCCAGATTACAATCGTCTTTCTTCTTCAGATTGTGAAATATTGAACATTATCAAATTTATTAATCTTTCACTTGTAAATTTTTTATCGAGGAAATTTTCGACACACTTCATATTTGCAATAACTGTCAGTATGTAAAGTGTAGTTAACTTATGTGACACATTGTTTGTTTCCCTTTTTGCTAGATGGCGCGCTCTTTTCTGTGCTCATTAAACCAAAAATGGGAAATGTTTGTTTTGATAAACAAACAAATAACACTTACTTCATCAGTTACAAGTAAGAGATATAAGATAAGGAAAAGAACTAGTCCTAAATAACCAGTTTTGAAGATATACTTACTTATCTAAACATCATCAGCAAATTATCCACAATCGGCTACATACATATACATCTATCCAATTCACAATGGAATACGTTCAACAAGCTGCTCCTTTAGAACAAGCATATGAAAGATATGTTGTTCTAGCATTAAGATATATGATCCAATGCTTACAATTTACAATTCCATTAGTTACAAAATTTAGTAAAGAGAATCCAACAGTATTTCTAACCATTGTTACATTATTATTAGTATATGTTGCATGGAAAATAATCAAGAACATTTTCAACATTTTAAGAAGACTTTTCTTCATCTATATGTTGGTCCTAGTGATATCCATTCATTTACGTGGTTGGGATCAATTCATCACTAAGGATGTCCCATATTTCTACAATGCTGTATTAACGGCAGATAATGCGTACAAATTTGGCTCTGGGATCAAATTTTTAGTATTCCAGTTCAAATTTTATTTGAATTATTTATATAATTATTTACAAAATCTACAATGAGTAAATAGAAAAGTCTTATAATTGTAATTGTCTTTATAGTTTGTTCTTTGATTTTATAACTTTGCTGTTTCTGGGGGACAGGCAATTTTTTACATTTTAACGGACGAGTTAAGTGAATTTCATTTTTGGGGTGTGCTTCACGAGACTTCAACGAGAATGGACTACAACATTCAATCCTCGATCGTATTTCAGAATCAATAAGAATTATTTGACTTTTCACATTACTTGCACAGGTACTACCAAAAATACCAAGATCGCAAAGATAACTGTATTGAATTGACTCGATCATGTTGAAACCACTTTTGAAGAAAGTTGCCATCTTAGCAACAATCATCACCATTATAGCAAATATATACACTTACACATACCCATCATTTAATCCAGTAAATTGTTCATGGAATTGTTTTGAAAAGAGTACGGTAGAACCACAACTGGAAGGTGGGATCATTGAAAACCTACCATTCTATATTAAGAGATACATTAATGATGTAATTGTAACCCATTGGGATACACCAAAGGAACCACTATCTGAAAACCAAAGAGTTGAAGATGTTCATATCATGGCATTAGGTGATCCTCAAATTAAGGGTGTATGGCACAATACTCCTTATATTTCAAGATTAGATACTTTTGGAAACGATTACTATTTAGGCCACATCTTTAAGACAATGAAACAAAGATTATCTCCAAGTCATGTCGTTGTTATGGGTGATTTGTTTTCATCTCAATGGATCCCAGATAGTGAATTTTACAATAGAACTAGAAGATACGTGGATAGATTATTCAAAAGAGATACTTCTTTGATTAAAGAAATTAAATCCGAAAACCACGATCCAAATAATTCTAACTTATTTATTGTTGACTGGCCAAAATGGGGTGATAACTTTAATAAAATTTTAAATGAAAACCCTAAGGATTTCAATTTTGGTTACAAAGATGTTAAAACTTGGTCTCCAGAAGAAGATTACCTTTTCGTTAATTTAACAGGTAATCATGATGTTGGTTATTCCGGTGATGCTACTTATCAACATTTAACCAGATTTCAAACTTTATTTGGTAAGGATAATTTCTGGATCGAATACGACACTGAAACTGATCATCCATGGAGACTAGTTGTATTGAATGATTTATTATTAGAAGGTCCAGCTTTACAACCAGAATTTGTCGAATATGATTGGGAATTTTTAAGACAATTGAAAGACCAAAACTTCACTGGTAGTACAATCTTGGCTACCCATGTTCCCTTCTATAAGGTAGAAGGTTTGTGTATTGATCCACCTGAGTTTAATTATTACCCAGAAGTTTGGGAAAAGGAACCATATAAAGCAAATTTATTAAGATCTCAGAATCATATTAGTGAGAACACTACTAACGTTGTATTTGATCTGATCTTTGGTAATGGTCAACCGGGTATGGTCCTTGTTGGCCATGATCATGAAGGTTGTGAAGTTACATATAATAGGTTCAATTCCAATGATTCATGGGTTGCTACCAGAAATCCATTAGAAGGTGCTAATCATCAAATACAAGAAATTACCGTCAGATCAATGATGGGTGAATTCTATGGTAATACCGGTTTAGTCTCTGGTCATTTCAATGAAGTAACAAAACAATGGGAATGGAAGTTCACTTTATGTCCATTTTCAATCCAACATGTATGGTGGTTCTCTAAAGTAGCTGCTATTGTTACTTTATTCATCTGGTCAGCATATTTCGTTATATAATCATTCTGTAAAGTCACTTGTATAAATAAAATGTTTCAACTATGAAAGCCAATAGATCATCAATTGAAACACAAGTCGTTTCAATTAACACATATGCATAAATAACATGTAGTATACGTTTAAATGACATTAATAAATGAATAAATATATAAGTTACAAAATAACATGAACGGCCACAACATTCGATACTGTTTTTTCTTGAAATATTTGACAACTAATCAATTTGTAAAACACAGAGCTAAGCTTTACCCAATTTTAATTGTTGTAATAATTGATGTCCATTAGAAATATCATTCTCAATAATGTTACTTTCACCATCTGTAACATTACTTTGAATTGATTGTTCCTTTTGTAAATCGCCAATATTATTGCTTGAAAGAGTGCTATATTCTAACTTAAAATTTTCCTTTTCAACAACAGTCCATGTATCCAATTTAAAGATCTTGAAGTCACCAACTTCAAAGTTTTCATTAGAAAATTTAGTTTCACCATCTCTTGTGAACCATACAGTTTCACCGATTGCAACTTTCCAGCCATGTTCTTGTAAAGCAGTAAATGCGATATTCTTTTCTAATGGAGTTACAGCGAAATAATAATTATAGAATAAGGTGAACATTTCAAGTGCCTTAAATTTATCAGTAATTTGTTGGAAAGTTAAATTTTTGTCAGTAGTATCTATACTACATCTAATATCATCCCATTGATTAGTTGATCTGAAGGCATCTAGTGGATTTGGAGGGTTTACACCTGATGGAATCGTATATAGACGATCCATGGAGCATAAATCAACGCTTCTTCTGTAACCACCTAGGGTACCATTATTTGGAGATAATTTATTGTTGTAAATTTCATAACCCATAATAAATTCTTTGATACCGCCTGGTAGTGCTAAAGTATCATAATTTTGCTTATAATTGTTCTCTATAGCTTGAGTAGTTCTTTGTCTCTCTTCTATTTGTTCCTTTGTTAGTTGAACAACGTTCTTAGATAGGTCGACATCATAATTTTCAGGATCGTAAGAAGCCATTGATGGACTTAATGGTAAATTTACATCGCTATTATCGTTATCAGATACAATCTCAGTTTCATCAGTAACATTATCCATAACCGTCGTTGTGGTCTCAGAAGCTCGTACCTGGTCATCATTAGAATTTTCCAAAGATGGTAACTTCTCTGACAATACTTGATTCGTTACTGGTTCGGTCGTTACAGATGTTAGATTTGTCGTACTTGGATGAGCAGAATTTCTGTGGAATTGTTGATTATTCTGATTTACAGCAGCGGCACCTGCGGCAAGAACTGCAGCAGCAGTAGCAGACGATAAAGATGACGATTGTGCTTGATTCAGCACACCGAATGAATTATTATCCTTTGGTGCTTCTGTATGACTAGCTAATGTGGATTTTTTCACAGGTGGTGTATTTGTATTGCTTAACAATTTATTATCATTGGAACCTGCTGGTGTAATAATAGTTCCATCTGGTAATTCTTTCTTTTCACTATCCATATTCATTGCAGCTGCATCAGACCATTTTAGATCGCTTACTGGTCTTGCTGGTACTGTTACAGGTTTGAAAGTTATTGTATTTGGTGTAGCTCTGTTTTTGGTTGGTGTCTCTGGATGATCTACCGTTGTATCATTTGTAATTTTAGTATCCGATTTGGCTATTATTGGTGCTGTCTTTTTAACTGGTAACGGACTACTATGTTGACTTGGTTCTATCGACATCTCTCTCTTTGGAGAAGCTCCTCTGGGTGTTGGATCGGCTTTAATTGATATCGTTGGACCTTCTGATAAACTTTGTGCAGCTGCATTTTTTGCGGCTAATTTAGCAGCCTTCTTAGCTTCTCTTTCCAGTCGCCTTATTTCCTTTTTAGATAATTTTGAAGAATCAATATCCATTGATACATTAACTTGTGAAATACTTGTATTTGTTGAATCCTCATTTTCTTCATTTCTTTGAGCAAAAGATTGTGATACTTCATGAGCAATTGCTTCATTTTTTTGAAGATCTAAGTTATCATAAATCGATTCATCTTCTACGAAGCCTTCATCTTGATTTGATTCAATATAATAATTAATATCTTCTTTAATTTCATTGACCTTTTCAGGATCTAATTCTTCATTAGCTAATAATCTTAATGCTAATTCCATTTGTTGTTGATGCCATCTATATCTATTTTGTAAAATTTTCAACTCAGATATTTTATTTTCATTAGCAGTTGAAAAAGTTTTCTTTTTCTTATTTAATGCAAATAATTTATCATTTTCTAATTGTAAAAGATCATATTGTCTTTCTAATTCATCAATTTGTTGAGATAAATAATTTGAAGTATCTTGTCTTTCTCTTTCTTCAGGATCTAAAATTTCTGATTTTTTGAGACTTATATTTGAATAAGCTTTCTCCTTTGATGCTTTTTCAACAGCTTTATATTTTTCCATTGCAATTTCAACATTTTTTCGATAATCTAATAAAGAATCTTTATCCTTAATATCAGGTGAACTCTGCCACGATTTAATTTGTTCCCGGAGTCTTTGTAATTTTTTAACTTCTCTTTTCAAATCAGATTCTAATTTATCCTTTTGTGATGGATTATTTGTACAAGCTTCATGTCTTTCATAATATGTATCAAATACTTCTAAACCTTCAGTAATTTTTTTGAAGACTTTATCCACTTCTTGTTGAAGTTTCCTATGTGCCATATTTGAATTAATAAATTATTTAATTAATTGATTGATTGGGGTTTCAATGATTCTTATAATATAATATAATTAATTGAAATTGAATATATTCTTTTGTCGGCTTTCACCTTGCTGCATATGATATAATATACGTAAATGTCAAAAAACGAAATTTCAGTCTTACTTCAATTCAAATATTGAATAATAATTAGTTTCTAGAAGTATTTACCTATATGTTTCTTTCAATGAATCAATAATTTGAATCTTTGAAATTTTTGAAATTTTTAAAGAAAAAAATTATAGCTAACTATGCTAGTAATAATAATTAACTGGGTTTTAAAATTTCCCTCTTTTTCTGTTGTAATATGTATCTCTGTCTGTACGCATATAATAAGAATGATACTAATTAACTATGTAATTAATACTACCTCTCTCTTTCTTTCTCTCTGTGTGTGTGTAGCAAGCGTAATTTCTCTGTTCTCTCTCTTTCTCTATGTTTTTGTACCCAGAACATACGAATTGGTTACTCAAATACCCATAGAAGCGTGGGGGAGGGGACAAGAGTATTTGAATTGATTACTGTGCGTAGTGAAAGAACGAGTTAGGCAGACAGTGTAAGCGGGAAAGAAAAAGTATCCCTTCCTAATTTGATATTAATTAGGCGGAACGGTGAGCCTACGGTAATGAAATCTTGAAAGGACAGTACGCAAGTAGAACAGCGGATTTTTTTCTTCTCTCTGTTTGGCAGACAGAGGCAGCGTCTTTCTGTTTGTTGTTCCTTCGGTAAATTAAGCTGAACAGAGTAAATGGATGTGTTTACTGCGATAAAATGATTTTTCGGTTCAAGAAGTAAATTTTGGTTGCGTAGGAAACCAAATTTTTGTAATTTGGGTCGTCATATAAAGAGCAAGTTTTAACAGAAAGTAAGGGAGGTCTATCAATTGCATCGAAGTATCTGTTGATTACTGATAGTTGATGCTGTTCACAACTATATAATATCAAATGTAAATATATTTAATAAAATCTTGAAGAATATTGACAACTGCTCGTTCTCGGATATCTTACCTTAAAAGCGTTAAATTTCAAAATCATAATGAAATCAACATTTCAGTTTCCAGAAGAAGAGGAAAAAAAAAACATCATGTTGGACGGACGGGGCCATTTAAACCGTGAATATTTTGTACATATATTAAGCGCGCGATGTGCTTGATTTCTCAAAAAAATATAACATTGAAAATAGAAGCATCGAAATTTGGGCATCGCTATATGAGAAGGGCCGAAATATTCGGACAGAAAATAACAGGTTGAACAGGAACATAAATTATTACAAGACAAAACCAAATAGAATCACCATGGAAAGGTTATTCATTCAACTTGTGGTGGTTATTCTGTGATTGTAATTTCTGTGAAATAACTATATATCTTATCTCGAGGGCCAGATAACTATTAACAACTGATAACCCAAATGTCTTGACAAGTTCATAGTATTTATATCATTTGATATCAAAAGTAACCAAGAAGATAAAAGGTTTTAAGTACCTGATTTACTTTTATCAATCAATGTAAATCTCTAAGGAATTACATTTAAAATAAAGCATGATTTACATTCCCTTAAAAGTTACAATGTTGTTATATACCCCTTTTAATAGCCGCCCAGTATTTCCACCTTTCAGTAAATCTAAATTATGTTAACTGACAGCGAGCATCAATACTTTCAATGACGCAGCCGTTAGCGAAAAAGAAAAATTAAATGGCCATCCATCCATTATCAATTTTCAATGTTCAATTTTTTCGCAACCGATGGATGAGACACGTTCGCGTACAACAAATTTCCATTCCCGTTAATTAATTGCACTGATTGGAATCGTATCTCCCATTTGACTACATCATTTTCTTAGCTGAAAATATGAAATCTGTGGACTATCAGAAATCCCAACAAATTTTCAATAAATTGGTATTATTATGAGGTCATAAATTTTAAAGAGAAAAATTGAAAATTTATTATAAGAAAAACTGTGATTAAAATTATGCATAATTTATTCATTTTTTGAAAATATATGTCAACTTTGGTGATTTGAAAGAGGTCAAGAAAACAATAATAACATATATTATAGATATACATCACTGATATAATCTATACATATTGGATTAAATCATATAAGTTACACATACACAAGATATCTCGTTAATAAATAAAAAAGATCTGTAATTTTAAAACTTAATTTCGATAAAGAAGAAAAGAAAATTCATGATATTTATTTACAAATAATAACAATTTTTGTTTTTTTTTCTTAAATAATGTTATCTATTGAACAAAGATATAATATTTGTCTTATGGCAGAGACTCATCCAAAATGGACACAACAAGAATTAGCTAGATGGGCTTATGAAACTTTCCAATTACCAAAGATACCGTCACAAGGTACAATATCAAGAATTTTAACTAAAAAATCAACATATATGAATTCAAAAGAACATGAAAAGGATGCAAATAGATTAAGAAAACCAAATAATTTATTAGTCCGTCGTATTTTACAAGAATGGATTAATCAAAGTTTATGGAATGGTATTCCAATTACTTCACCAATTATTCAAGAAACTGCACATGCTGTATGGCAAAGAATTCCAGCAAAATATCGTGAAGGTAATGGTTCATTTAGTTATAAATGGATTTCAAATTTTTTATCAAAAATGGATGTAAATATTTCTGTATTAGATGAAGAAATTCCAAAGACACCAAAAATTTGGACCTTTGAAGAAAGAAGTTATTTAAAAGAATATTTTGGAAAATTACCTGCTGCTGATGTTTTCACTTTAGATGAAACATTTTTAGCTTATAATTTACCTTTAGATTATGCACAATATGAAATTAGTAGTATACAAAGAAAAGTTGAAGTGGCAACTGTAATGCTTTGCGCAAATTTAGATGGTACTGAAAAATTAAAACCTTTAGTAGTTGGTAAATATGAAAATTATAAAAGTTTCAGAAATTATTTCCCAAATGAACCTATAGGATCAATGAATCAATCAACTTTAGGTGAAAAGATGGCAAAAAAATTCGATATTACTTATCAAAGTAATACAAAATCTTGGTTAACAAGTAATTTATTTCATGATTGGTTAGTTAGATGGGATAAAAGATTAGTTGCATATAATAGAAAAATTTGGATTGTGTTAGATGATTCATGTTCACATAGAATAATAAATGCACATTTACAAAATATTACATTAATATATACATCTGCAACATCAAAATTTTTACCATTAAATTGGGGTGTATTAGATGAATTTAAAACAAGGTATAGAATACAACAATATAATGCATTAATAGATTTGCAAAATAAATATGAGGAGAAAACGAAAAGACCTTATTATATTAGTTTTGAACAAAGTGAATTGACAATGTCAAATGCATTCAAATTTATTAAAAATGCTTGGGATGAAATTCCATTAGATACAATTAAAGCTAATTGGAAAAGTTCAGGTATTATTCCATCACATTTGATTCATTTAAATGAAAATGTTAGTATGGCTTTCAAAAAAAATGAAGCATTAGAAGCACAATTAGATGAATTATGTCATAAATATCGTTGTGTTAAACAATGGGAATATGATATGTTATTAGATTTAAATATGGAAAACAAAAGTGCAAATTTCTTAAGTATGGAAGAATTAGTTGAAAGTTCTATTATCGAAAAGACAGAACCTGGTGATGATACTTTACCAGGTGTGACGAATAGTAATGATCAATCAAAGATTATAGACAGTGATGATGATGGACTACTAGAACTTCCAGGTGAAGAAAATTTGAATACCGTAAGAACGCCAGGTGTAAATAATAACAACAATAATAATAACCCTCACAGATCAAATAGTATTGCGGATTTCAATTTTGCTCAATTCGCAGATAATATTACAAAATCAAATATTCCTTTACCTAATGGTGTCGAAAAGACAGAAGATTCGACAGATTTAATTACAAACCCATCCTTGATGGATGGTTCAATGGATCAAAATATACAAAAATTCTTAAACGAACCATACTTACAAGATATTCAAAATAACTATTTCAATGTTAGTAATTTGATTGATAGACCAAATTTATTCCTTCCTACTACTAATGAAACTAATATGACAGATATTGGTTTGACATTACCACAACAGCATGGCTATTTGACTAATGTATTTGGTAACACAGTCAGTCCTAATACAGACACACCGAATACTAACACTACATTACCTATAAATGCAACACTAATGAGCAATCACACAACGAGTTTTGATGGTTCACCAATTGAAAGTATTGGTAGTGTTCCAAATACAGTTAGTGCCACATCGAATTTAAATAACGCCTCTTTGAGTGTACCTGTCAACGGTCTAGGAGATTTTGATGTTCCAGATTTAAATAGAATATTGGATAATAGTCCACCAAATACTGAATCAAATTCCATAGTTGACACACATTCGAGTGTTGATACACAGCCAGTAAGTCCACCAGCTACAAGAAATGTTGTTATTAATTCAAGAGAAACTAATATAGAGGTTGCTAAGGCACTATATACAGTTATTATGCATTCAAACGGTACTGATTTGAACATTTCTAAAAGTAGTCAAAGTGAACTACGTGCAACGTATAGGTCATTATTGAGACAGATAAGAAAGGCAAAAGTTCCTAGTAATAAAATTAAGAAACCAGCTAATGAAACTGCATTGGATAGTTTATTAAATCAATCGAATGGAAATATCAACCTAGGAAATAATGAGAACTTTCTATGAAGGGTCCCCGTCGGCAGATCGTGTTATATTCTTATATAATTCGGTATCCTAAAACAGCATGCATATGATACTTTCACATCGATAGAGTTTCTAAATAGTTATATATATCCTATACATAAACATTAAAAATTCTTATTTATCAATCAAATGTTCTATAGTTATGTTTGAATACGGTTATTTAGACTTGGGTCAAATATTTTACCTTTGGTACGTAATTGTAACAAAGTTGTAGCGTATTTGGATGTATCATCTTCAACAATTTTCAAGATATTTTCCTTAACCTGGTAACTTCTTTTGGTTTCCAATAGCGTATTAACAATCGGAGGTACAATTCTTTCAATGACTTGATCATCATTGATACCACTTAGTACATCGACATATTTATTACCAATGTAGTCATAAGAGTTTAATAGTTTATCAACAAAATTTGGTTTATCCATCGTATATTCTATCAAAAAATCCCATAACTCGATATCTCCCCAGCTCTTTATGTACTCAATTGCTAAC
This sequence comes from Kazachstania sp. M6911, assembly GCA_037040125.1. Classification (NCBI taxonomy): domain Eukaryota; kingdom Fungi; phylum Ascomycota; class Saccharomycetes; order Saccharomycetales; family Saccharomycetaceae; genus Kazachstania; species Kazachstania sp. M6911. The sequence continues at coordinate 23,418 of JAXQGP010000464.1, forward strand.
TTTGGATCGTTTAGTTTATCAGCTATAATGGAAAGTGCTTTTTTAGTTTCACCAATCCTACCCCACAAATAGATTAACTCTGTATATAGTCCCTCTTGTGTAGAGCATAATTCAATTGCTTTTTCCGTATTATAATGTGTTTTACTCTTTAGAAACTTTAACAGTGGTTGTTTATCAAACCTTGCAAATAAATCAATCATCTCATTTTCGAAAGTCATTAGTAGATTAGGATCAATGGAATCGATCCTTAAAAATATGCATAGTAGCAATTTATCAAT
>JAXQGP010000465.1:0-21645 GCA_037040125.1 Kazachstania sp. M6911
TCTTCGATAGATTGATTAATTAAATTTTTAATTTGTTCCTTCTTCTGTTTCTCCAAATTTTCGTATTCGATTTTGAAATTTGTAAAGACTTCTAAAGAAAGTCCATCATTTTCACTTAAGAAATTCTGAATGTGGGAGTCTGGTATTTTTAAGATAGACCATAAATTTTTGCATTTATTTAGTAATTGCCTTTTCTCCGATTGTCTGTTGCTCTTGATCGAGATAACCTTCTTCGCTATTAGCTGTAGATTATCTAGATATAAATTACTAATCACAATATTTGATTGAGTTTGTGCTGGTCCATTACCTAACGAACTTATAATATCACAACCGATCTTCAAAGTATTATAATCATGAGTTTCCATTTCATCTTCGGCGTTCATGTGTAATTCATTCAATAAATGGCAGATTTCATTCACCATTTCATTGTTTTGGTTGATTCTGGAATTCATTTCCCTTTGGTATACAGTAATGGTTTCCTTGATGTTATCAATTTTTCTTGTGGAGATGTCCGAGCAGTATGGTTCATCCATCAATATATTTTTATGTTCTTTTAATAACATCGATATACTATCTGTTCTTTCATTAGTGTTTGATAACTTTTTCAAATCGTTTAATAAAATTTCAATGTTGTTTAATGGTGGTAAATTTTGAATCAATGTATTTGTTCTTTCATTCGATACTATATTATCGTTGTCAACTGATATAATTAATTTTTGTAATGTTACAGAATATTGTAAGAATGTGATCAATTTTGGGATATATTTATTAAATGTAAAATGTTTTGCCTCTTCGAGTGTTATTTTTTTATTAAGTAAAGTTAGTGGTTTTTTAGGAGATTGTGGAACTTTCTTATTCGATTGTTTCAATACTGCGTTCCGTATATACAGATCTGGTATAGTATCTATCCCACTTGGATCATCTAGCACTATCAATATCTTATTTAAAATTTCTTGATCTAATTCATTATTCAGTGATAAATTCTTCATTTCAAGTTCTGCTTCTCCATAAAATTTCTCTAACAAGTTTGACAAATCGTTAAATATATTCTTTTCCTTTATCGTTATTTCAGAATTAGAATAACCTATCTTTTGATATATTACATTTAGATTATCTAATAATTTAGCTAGTTGTTCGGAGATTCCATTAAATTTATCCTGATACATCATTTCATGAGTTGGCGAGTAGTCATTCAATGAACTATTTTTCGTTATTGTATCCTTTAGCTTCCTTCGGCTAGATAAAAGTATTGGGTTTCTTGTTGGTGAATAACTATCAGATAATCTAATTGGAGTTAAAGTCATAAATTCTTTTGACGGGCTAACATTTGTATCGCTGGTATGTGATATAATTGGTGTTCTAGAACCAATTGTCAATAATGTAGTTTCAATTGACGATTCGGTAGTTGTAGTATCATTTTTCTGATGCAACTGTGACGTTCTAATTGGATCAATCGTCGGGTCCTTTTGTCCCTCGATCGCTTGTTGTGTTGTATCCATATGTTCTTAAACGTTCTTTATTTGTATTCAGATATATCCTGGAGGTTTCTGTCTTCTTGTGTATTTATTGCTGCCTATTGCTACTACCTGTCACTTAGTAATGTAGCCTGTTGTTAAAGTAGTTATTCCCTTACGATCAAATTTCGAGAAAATAAACAAGTGCTAAATATAGTTGATGTAAATAATGTTAAAACTGCATTAGGTAATGAGTTCAGATCCCTTATGCTTCGATATGCACTTTACGTCAATGTTTGTATCAATGAGTATTCGTATTGTAAGAATGACTTCCCTTCTGTTTGGGTTCTCGAAATTAATTGTTTTCGCAAACAGATGAGGTCCTTACATCTTTTTCTGTTGACAAATTTCCCTTTTGGGACACAAATTTGAATTATCGGGTTACCCGCACATCGCTAAAATTATATCTGTATAATACGGTTTTATAGTGAATTATTAACAATGGAAGGCATTATTAAGACTACCTATACATTTATATTCATGGGAAAATTCCATTCTATCAGTCACACTCTTTTATGTGGTCTTAAAATTGGTGGAAACAAGAAAATTTAGTAATCATTTGTGATACACCGAATATTTGGTTAGTCGCCGACGACTTGGAAGTGCAGTCCGGTCCTATATCATTTTTTGCATTCCACTTTCAATTTTGTTGCAATTGAAGAAGACCAGGAACCTATGGCATTGTGTTTCTATATGGTAGTCATTCGCAGTAATGTAGTTTCCACCTATTCGAAATAGACTAAGATAATATTACAAGGTTTGTGATGTCAATATTTAACTGTCGTATATGTACGGTTTCTAAAAATACCTAGTTTCATTTAAAAAAAATATATTATTTTTTAACTTTATCACTTCTGTTGATTTGTTTACGCAAGTACTTCTACGTAGATGTTTTTGTTTCATTTCCAACTTCATAAATTTATTGATATTTTGAAGAATGAAGAAATCTCGACAAAATATAAAAACTTTTTAAATACGATAAATACATATATTCTTACTCTTTCAACGACTAAGTAGACGACCTTATACTTATTTATTGCCTAATCCAAAAAAGTCAACTGTTACATCAAGATAAAAATGAGAAATGGTTCCTTTAACTGACATTAAGGACCCTTTCTTTGTCACTATAGTCACAGTCCGAAGGGCACCCCCCGTATCAATAAGAACTAAAAAATTTCCTCGTACCGAGGAAAGGAAAAATATTGACATTGAATGGGAAATCGACTGAAGGCATCGAGACAAAGATCATACAAGTTAAAGTTTTATATTGACAGTTGTATTCTGGTAATTTATTAAATAAGAATCGACAATCCAACAATTAAGTGGGAATAGCAAAAAATAAAAACTATATCAATGTCTAACGGTGAACCAAAAAATTATGATTTAAATGAACCGTTAACCTCAACGGCGGCTCCATTAACTGATTCTACATTAACTATCCGTATCATTAAATCATTCCCATACAGAAACGTCAGAAATCTTATTTTAAGAGATTATGATTTAAAGAATAAGACTGGTCATGATCTATTTAATGACTGCATGAAACATATACAGGCTGATGGTGCTTTTAGACCATTTAGAACAGTGAAGTATGATAAAATGAAAATTTATACACATGCACATGGATCTAAGACTGTTAACCTTGTGATTAACTTCACTCATGATGATGACTGGATCATTGACATTACTGACCCAAATGGTAAGAAATTGTGTGATTATGACATTGAAAATGAAACCGAAATTTCATTATACAATGAAGAGGATTATGTGGAATACAAAGCGAATCCTGTTGAAAAATGGTAGGATACCATAACATATAAATATATCTCGTAAATCTTTTCAGAAAATATGCATTCTATGTAATATATATATATATATGTATCTCAATGTTTAATGAGAGCTTAAATAATTTACTAATTGTCCAACAAATTGCACTGCAGCCGCACTAGTTGGTTGAGTATCCTCATCAATCCCTCTTCTGGCAATGATACCACCATGTGCATTCAATGCTTTAACATAGATCGGGACTCTTATCCATTTTAATGCAGATAAGTTTTTCAATATCGTAGTTCTTTTGTTATCGAATGGTAAATTATCAAACCTTTTGAACCACGTATTTTCATTATCTACAATTGTACTATATTTCTTTAGGAATTTACCCCATTTTTGATCTTCAGAATTAATTCCATCCAACGTTGTATTGTTATCAATAGATCTCGAGTAAGCATCATCGGGATTCATTAATCCTCGACCATCATCGTTAGTTATAATATCGTCATCATCATCTTCATTTTCCTTTAGGATAGATTCATATTGTTCACTGACGTAAGTTTCTAATCTATCACTAATCCCAATTCTTTCACGGAATTCATTTGGCAAATCTCCATTTTTAATCATTTTTCTATATTTAATTGTAGCAAAATGTCTATACAAAGTACCCGATATGTTAACAATTAATGCAATTGGAAAAAATATCAGGAATAGACAAGGTAGTAATAAATATAGTTTCAGTTTACTATCCAATGACATCGGTTTCTTTTCCACTATTCTTTTATCAGAAGGATCTAATTGTGTCAAATCTACAATTTTAGGTAAAATGAAAGAATAACCAATACCTGGAATATTTGTTTCAAATGAATAATTTATTGTGTTATCAGTTTCTATAAATGGATCATGGTTAGTTATGAAAGCAGTATAAAATGCAACAGTTCTATCATTTTTCACATTTGCAACTACAGTTCTATGTTTAAATTTTGAAAGACCATCAATGAATTCACCTTCAGATAATTGCACCAAGATATTGCTGTAACGGTTAGCGATAAACAGTTCTCTGCCACTTTTCCCCAATGCATTTGATCCCAATACAGTCAATACAGGATTTAAAAATGTTCTGAATATACTACTTGATGGATTGAAGAATCGTATACCTAAATGGGGACTTGCAACAGTTAAGAATAATACAGGTTCAATTCCTTTGAAATATTCAGCACACTCAGTAAACATCTTCCCTACTACAAATCTTGATACCAAACCACCTAATGAATAACCAATAATACTTATCTTTGTGATTTGTTTCTTTTCTAGGTCGCTACTATTGTTGTGTTTCCTAATGAATTGACAAATTTCTAGCAATGCTCTATAACCTAAAATTTCAATACCATCAAATGTTTTAAATTTTGAATTTTGAGAAGGAAGTAGGAAAATTGCATTCTCCTTTGGATCAATATAATTTCGAATACTTTCTTCTAACGAACCCATGTGTTGTGGGACACCCCATAACCCATGAATCAATACAAATAAATGACTCCCCTGTTTTGAAGTCATTGTTACGTTATAGCAAATGGTAAAATATAATGTAGCGATTGCAGTTCTTGCTTTGTTGGAAGTTCACCGGCAAAAATGTAGCCCCTGATAAAGGATGATTGGAAAGGTATCTTCTTTCTATAGAGTCATCATGCTTGCTTGCCCCAGATTCTTGTTTCCTTATATAATTAAAAAAAACCACCCATTCCGATGTAAGCCTCAGCTTCTTGGATAACATAATCACCGAATATTTCATTTTCAGTGCCACTGTGAAATAGGATCCACAGAGAAACTAGCGTAGGGAATAATGATAAAGTACCAAGTTTCGGCCGAGACTATTCTCATTCTCGGATATATTTACTGTTTTTTCTTTTATGTGATTCCGCGGAAATAAGCCACCATTTTCAATGTGCATTGCCAGTTTGTTCGGCTTTAAGTGTGTATTTTTGACATCAATTCAATATAAGATCAGAACTTGAATTCTGTCATCTGTCATGTAACCTGCAACTATGTTATCAGAGTATTATGATCTTGTAAATAATCTTAATAAGATCTCTACTGTTTCCTGTAATGCCTCAAACGGTATCTCGGCAGGTACTCCCTTTGACAACTTCTTCAATTCATCTCTATATGTGAATTCCGACGCATCGAATGTCATTTTGTACAACCTTTGAAACGATGATTGTGTATTTGGTATACCTCTCAAACGTAGCCCACCAAGAATCAGTTTCGATAAAGTTTCATTAAATTGCAGTTTTTTATCATTAATTCTAATATTTTTAGCTACTTCTTTATTTGTAATATTGATACGTTTCTTAGTTTTATTCAATATTTCATCAATTCCTGAATCCCTTCTAGATATTGTTGTATCTTGAGCCTCGGACATAGTTTTAATTTGATCATCTATTAATTTTTTTTTATGAAAATCTAACGGATAACATTGTACTTGATCTCCTGTGTCATTCTTGAAAAATATCCATATTCCACTATCGTCTTCCGAATGAGTTTCAAAATATATTACTATACCTCTTCTTTCATCCTTGAGTTTTGCACTGAAATACGCCATTGTAGCTTTGCTCATCGTATAACAATTAAATATACTGTTCTCAATTTTATGGTCCCAACGGGGTTGTAACCATAACGGCAATGACCACAAGTCTACATATTGTAAGAATCTACCACTATATGACCAAATATCGAAGTTTTGTTCAACATTATTTGCTTCATCGGCCGTGGTTTTATTGGAATTAGTCCATATACGAATATCCTTCACAATGATATCCGAATGTCTCTCCCCTAAATCAAACTTCACTACCCCTACCTGTCTACTCATCGCTTCGAATCTATCACGTCTGCCAACACTTACTTACCATTATAAGAGAATCTGATGCTATCGCATCCCTCTCATCATTTTGTTAATAAACCCATCTTAACTTGTTTATAATTTCACTATACAATGTAAACAGAGACTCGCATTGTGGAAATTATCTACTGGCAGCCCGCACGATAACGCGCTTCTGGGCACCTCGGGAGAACAATTTTGTCATGGGAAAAATTTAGCAAGATTCACAACGAGAAGAAAAATTTGTTTTGGAACTAAGTGTCTTCGGGAGGGGGTGATATCATATTTATTTATTTATGAATTGATATACATACACTATACACATTTGAGATATCCAGAAAAATTGCTATCAAGTGGGATTAGATCGAGATACCTAGGCGTAAGGTATATTTTGAACCATTATCGAGTTATAAGTAGGGATAATCGATAAGTTTTCTTTGAAGAAAGAGTATCCAGTTATTATTATTACAATTTGCCAGCGTGCTATTTAATTAATTATGCCATTACCTGCTTCTATGTTAAATCAAAAATCTAAACGGGTTTATTCTGTTGCGAAAGTTTATTCAGATGCGTGTGAAAAGAGGCCGCAAGAATATTGGGATTATGAACAAGGTGTTACCATTGATTGGGGTAAAATATATGATTATGAAATTATTAATAAGATTGGTCGTGGTAAATATTCTGAAGTATTTAGTGGGAAATGTATCACAAATGATAAACCATGTGTGATAAAAGTATTGAAGCCTGTCAAGATGAAAAAAATTTATCGTGAATTGAAAATTTTAACAAATTTAACAGGTGGACCAAATGTTGTTGCATTATATGATATTGTACAAGATAAAGATTCCAAGATTCCTGCATTAATTTTTGAAGAAGTTAAAAATGTTGATTTTAGAACATTATATCCAACTTTTAAATTAAGTGATATTCAATATTATTTTACTCAATTATTAATTGCATTAGATTATTGTCACTCAATGGGTATTATGCATAGAGATGTTAAACCACAAAATGTTATGATTGATCCAATTGAACGTAAACTAAGATTAATTGATTGGGGTTTAGCAGAATTTTATCATCCTGGTGTTGATTATAATGTCCGTGTTGCGTCACGTTATCATAAAGGTCCCGAATTATTAGTTAATTTAAATCAATATGATTATTCCTTAGATCTTTGGTCTGTTGGTTGTATGTTAGCTGCAATAGTTTTCAAGAAGGAACCATTTTTTAAAGGTTCAACTAATCCTGATCAATTAGTTAAAATTGCATATGTATTAGGTACAGCAGAAATGTTACAATATTTACAAAAATATGGTTTAACATTACCTGAAGAATATGACAATATAATGAGAGATTTTACTAAGAAACCATGGAGTCATTTTATTACAGATGAAACAGTATTAGCCGTACCAGAAATGGTTGATTTAATTGATAATTTATTAAGATATGATCACCAAGAAAGATTAACAGCAAAGGAGACAATGGCTCATAAATTTTTCAATACTAAATATGATTAGGTGATAATAATAATATCAATTATGTAAATTAAAATATCTGTATAAACAAAAAAATTAAACATTGCGGAAAAAAAGATTTTATTATTTATTTTGATGTATTAAAATTTGTCATAAGTAATTAATTAGTGATATAAATATATAGTATGTATATTTAAATATGCTATGCAGTTACAATTTATTGAATAGTAATAATTATCCAAAATAGTGGGATAACAATTAAATTTATGGGGAATATTTTCTTGTTTTTATACCTATGTGTATAAAAAGGGTGTCATTAAAAGTAGTAGGGTGAGAGCAGTATCGTTCTTCTTTGTAAGAAGAAACTGACTCAAAGTTAGTTACGTACAGCTGTACGAACATGATTATGTGTGTGTGAATGGTGATGATTATGCTTGTGATGATGGTGGTGATGATGTTTATTAGAGATATCTTCTTCATTCAATGATATAATGTAGTCTTCATTTATGTTATTTTGCATAAAATCGTCACTATCTTCTTCGTCGTCATCGAATAATAAAGTTGATTTTTCAACTTTTGAATTAAAATCATAATAATGTTGGCTACCTAAATAATTATGATGTAATGAAGTAGTATAAGAATTATTAATTTCATTGTTTTCAAAATTCATATCATTAATAATAATATTGGTTTCTAAGAATTTACCTTTACTATCAATATCTCTTCTATGAACCATACAATTAAATTTTAATGATTTTTTTGTTGAATTAGTAGAATTAGTATTAGAATTTTTTGGTTTTAAAATGGAAGGGGAATCAAAGATTGAGGAAGTTTGAGATTCAACTGAGGATGAATAACTATCATATGATGACGAATAATCTAACTGAGTATCTGAATGAATACTATCATTATCTAATGAAACATCCATTGATTGCGTAGCAGTATCTTGAGATTGTTCAATATCCTTTGATAATGAAGGGCCATATAATACAGTGACATCAGTTTCTTTATTCCAATTAATTGATAAAGGATCTAATTTTTTGTCCTGTAAATGGAACTGATCAATACCCCAACGTCTCCATAAACAGTGATGCAATCTTTTCAAATACATTGAGTAATCGTCATCGTCTTCTGATGAACATGAAGGTAATCTTAATAATTTATGTTTTCTCATCTTTAATAATAATGTCCAAGTTTCTGACATTTCCAATTTATTATAATCAAATTTATGATGAAAATAATCAACTGATGCCCTATTATAATTTGTAACATTGTCCAGCAACATCAAATTTTGATCAGATATTATGCTATCATCTAAACTAGCCATTATGATAAAAAAATATGTGTGATAATCTATAATATTTCTATGTGTTGTAATATTAGAGTAGTGATATTGCAAGAAAATAATACTTGTCTTTCACACTTGTTCTTTATATACCAATGATAATTAATATATAATAAATAAAATCGGAAGAAAAGATGCAAATAAATGGTCAAAAATACCCCCACAGACCAAAAAGATACCTTCCTTATCTAATAATTTTCGTCCTTTAATAATCAATTTGAGAATGAGTCCAGACAACAGCCAGAGAGGTAGAACAACAAGTTTGAATTTGCAGAGAAACCGCAATAGGGGTAGTAACTATCAAGAAGAGGAAAAAGCAATGCCTGTCCAGGGGCACGGTGTCGCCACTTCAATTATCTCTGCGACCGTTTCTCTGCACAAGAGATATAGACCGCTACAACACTCGTGCGAAAAAGCAACACAGAAGAATTAAACGCGGGGGTGTGTCTGTCTAAGTTCCCAGAAGACACCGCAGAGTGACAAAGGAAACGGAGAGTTTCTTTTTCCTGTTGGAGTGTATTCCGGTGGGACAAAATATATTGATTGCGGGGCTGCAGGTATTCTGTGCGCATCAACTTCTCTCGCTATCTCGGAAAAACCTCTCCAAGCAACCAAAAAGCAATTTATGGCAGCGTCCCGCAAAAAAGAAATTTCTGTGGTACGCAGGTTTCACCGGGAGCTAAATATCCATCAAATATCATTTGTATAAAACAGAAAATGCGTACAAAATGTATACGTGCACGGTGACAGTGTGAAAATGCGGAGGACTCCCATGTTCTGACTCTCTATTGTAATTCTTGCGGGGTATACTAATACTGTTATTATTATTGTCATTGTTATTGTTATGAAATTAATCTATAATAGAGCTGTACATGTGGTATAGCATACGCGCAATAAACGGCATGATGTTGGCCGAAATCAACTAACAGAAACATTCAAATACGTGGGGACAAAATTGCTCTTCGGCCTGTTCTCAAAAGTGGGATGCTGTCTTAAACAGAATTTGTGTTGTTCTGTTCTCTTTTGTTTTGTTTCGTTTGCTTTGTTTATTGTTGTTTTGGTCGATGGGCTAATAAATTAACAATACAGTTATTATCTACTGCAACGGTGTGACATTTTTATTGTCCTCAACGAGGTATATCTGCTGTTCTTTGATGCGTACATGTAACTTAAAGCTAGCAGACATGGTATTTTGAGAATACGGTATTTCATAACGAAGGGGGAAGAAAAAGACAAATGTGAAAAATAGAGCCATCTCGTCAGAACTGTTAGCACATACTCTGTTTGTCATTTTCCTGAACAGGTATTGTAAATTACTTCTTCACCATTGCTACCAACATACTCCACTTCGCTTAGCCTAGCGTAAGAGAATGGGCTCTGTTTTTATGACGGTTGCATCCGTACACCATGATGCTCTTCGCTCTGTCCGAACATCTTTTTTGATTTTTTTTTCTTGCTCAAGTTGCTGTTTCTTCCGTTCGGGAATCTCCGAGGTATGAAATATTACTTGTCCCGATCTTTTCTTTTTCCGCACATTGAAAAATTTCTTGTAGGGTTTGATTAATTCATGCAACCAGACATCTTTCTGCAAGATGAAAATTTTTTTCAATTTCTCATTCAAACTGGTCCTCTCATGAAATTTCCGATTGATTTATAAGAACGTAATTTATAACAATTTTGCTTATTTAACACCCATCTTTTAAAATTTTATTATATTTTATATCAATTCTTAATTCACATTCTATCACAACACTTTATATAAGTACAGTACACAATGTCTCACAGAAAGTACGAAGCTCCACGTCACGGTCATTTAGGTTTCTTACCAAGAAAGAGAGCCGCCTCCATCAGAGGTAAGGTTAAGTCTTTCCCAAAGGATGATCAATCCAAGCCAGTTGCTCTAACCTCTTTCTTAGGTTACAAGGCTGGTATGACTACCATCGTCAGAGATCTAGACAGACCAGGTTCCAAATTCCACAAGAGAGAAATTGTTGAAGCTGTCTCTGTTGTTGATACTCCAGCTGTCGTCGTTGTTGGTGTTGTCGGTTACGTCGAAACCCCAAGAGGTTTAAGATCCCTAACCACTGTCTGGGCTGAACATTTATCTGATGAAGTTAAAAGAAGATTCTACAAGAACTGGTTCAAGTCCAAGAAGAAGGCTTTCTCTAAGTACTCTACCAAGTACGCTCAAGATGGTGCCGCTATTGAAAAGGAATTAGCTAGATTAAAGAAGTACGCTTCCGTCGTCAGAGTTTTAGTTCACACTCAAATCAGAAAGACTCCATTATCTCAAAAGAAGGCTCATCTAGCTGAAATTCAATTAAACGGTGGTTCTGTCTCCGAAAAGGTTGACTGGGCTAGAGAACATTTCGAAAAGACCGTCTCTGTTGACTCTGTCTTTGAAAACAACGAAATGATCGATGTTGTCGCTGTTACCAAGGGTCACGGTTTCGAAGGTGTTNGCTCGTGCTGGTCAAAACGGTTACCATCACAGAACTTCCATCAACCACAAGATTTACAGAATCGGTAAGGCTGGTGATGAAGGTAATGCTTCTACTGAATTCGATAGAACTAAGAAGACCATTAACCCAATGGGTGGTTTCGTTCACTACGGTAACGTTAACAACGATTTCGTTATGGTTAAGGGTTCTATCCCAGGTACCAGAAAGAGAATTGTTACTTTAAGAAAGTCTCTATACACCAACACCTCTAGAAAGGCTCTAGAAGAAGTTACCCTAAAATGGATCGATACTGCTTCTAAGTTCGGTAAGGGTAGATTCCAAACCCCTGCTGAAAAGCATGCTTTCATGGGTACTCTAAAGAAGGATTTATAAATAAATCAAAACCAATAACGTTTTAAATTTATTTTTATAATTTCTACTGAGTTTCTAAAAAAAAAGAGGAATATCATTTAGTAATGGTTTAAAATAAACTGTACTTATATATTTTATTATTATATAGATGCGATATATAGATGCTATTATACTTTTTCAATAAAGAATATTTGATATTTTATTTCCGTTTGTTCCTTTGATGTTGTTTCCGACATCTATTACTACAAAACCATGGCCCCGTTGGTGCCTTCTTTAATCCGACACATTGATAATGAAACCATTCCTTGGGACATTTTCCATTATCACAAGCAACCATTTCACCAAATGAAGGTTGATTACACCAACAATATCTTGGCTCATCATCTATTGGTGTAATACTTTTTGATCTATGTCCCTGAATAACATTTTGTCTCAATTGTTTCAAATTTATACTGAAACTCATTTTATTCTTGTTCTTTTTTGTGATAACAGGTTTATTTACTCGAGTTGTCTCAAATGAAGCAAGTTTATTTGTAATATTGGGATTATTTTTCAATAAATTAGCATATCTGGAATTCACAATTTGTTGAAATTCTAAATGTTTTGAATATTCTTTAAGACGATCAGTTTCGTTATCAATCAAATCACATAAATATCGTGATTGAATAGATCTGTTGGTTTTATAATAATCGAATTCTGTTTGAGAGATCTCTAGATCTCTACTTTTCTTATCAATTGTTTGTAATAACCATAATGTCCGTACAACATCACATGGTAGAAAATCTAGCGTATTAAGGAAAGAGTATCGTATATCAGTCATTTGTGTCTGTTGTTCATGTGTTGGTTAATTGTCCAAATGCCAGTGATGACTTCCCTTTGTTGTTGTTTATATAAGTTAATCAAAATGTAAACATGATGCCGTGCAAAACGATAGGGCTTGTTAACTAAAACCCTAGTCTATATGCATCATTATATACGGGATAATAGTAACCCTAGTCATTAAACCCTAACATATTTAGTTCTGGAAAAAGCGAAAAAGCCGTTCCAGCCAATGATATGCAAGCAACACGACTACTCAGAATAATCAGCAGGCCCATGGCACGAACGTATCGGAGAATAAACAGAACACTAGAAAATCTGCTACTGAGAGGTTTCTCCTTAGTAAAGGAATCTGATGGGAAGGGGAACAACAGCTTAGATATCACAATTTTTCTTTCATCTGAGTGCAATTAACCAAACAACAAATAGTATTTTCTATTATAAACTGGAGTAATTAATCGATTATTAAAACTTTATATAAATGTAGTCTATCAGAAAAGTGTTTCTTACTGTCCGTCAAGTTATAACAGAACCAATTAATTACAAATTAAAACTAATATATTTATTTAATTTTTACGACATATCGTAATTCATATTTCATATAATAAGTTATTACTGAAATTAAATTATTTATCGAGAATATAATATAAAAAAAGGGCATTATTATTATTTTACATCTGCACTTTTACAAAGACCTAGAAAATACAAAACAGAAGTTATAGATATATACAATCATAAATTACAATGTTCTCAAGATCTATATTAAGTCGTATGGCTTACAAGAATGGTATGCGTCAATTATCAACAGCATCCTCCAATGCTACTAAAAATGCTGCAAGTAACAAATTCCTAATAACTGGTGCTGCCTTAGCAGGTATTACTGCATCAGGTTTACTTTATTCTGAATCCTTAACTGCAAACGCAATGACTGCTGCCGAACATGGGTTGCATTCTCCAGAATTTGACTGGCCACAAAATGGTCCATTTCAAACATTTGATCATGCTTCAATTAGAAGAGGTTATCAAGTCTATAGAGAAGTTTGTGCCGCTTGTCATTCCTTAGATAGAGTCGCCTGGAGAACTTTAGTTGGTGTCTCTCACACAAATTCAGAAGTTAAAGAAATGGCTGAAGAATTCGAATATGATGATGAACCAGATGACAATGGTAATCCAAAGAAGAGACCAGGTAAATTAGCTGATTACATACCTGGTCCATATCCAAATGAACAAGCTGCTAGAGCTGCCAATCAAGGTGCATTACCTCCAGATTTATCCTTAATTGTTAAGGCTAGACATGGTGGTTCAGATTATATTTTCTCTTTATTAACTGGTTATCCAGAAGATGCACCAGAGGGTGTTACTTTACCAGTCGGAGCTAACTATAACCCATATTTCCCAGGTGGTTCCATTGCAATGGCAAGAGTATTATTCGATGATTTAGTTGAATATGAAGATGGTACTCCTGCTACTACTTCTCAAATGGCTAAAGATATTACACAATTCTTAAACTGGTGTTCTGAACCTGAACATGATGAAAGAAAGAGACAAGGTCTAAAAGCAATCATTATCTTATCATCATTATATCTATTATCCGTTTGGGTTAAGAAATTCAAATGGGCTGGTATCAAGACAAGAAAGTTCACTTTCACTCCACCAAAACCAAGAAAGTAAGAGATAAGTAAAATAAAAAAATAGAAAACTGTGACAAAATAGGAGCCTATAGTATTAAAAAAGTACTTAATGGGACATGACATATGTCTATAAAACACAAACAAAAAGAAATCGTACATGCAAAATATGTATGATTTCCACCTAATCTGATAATATTATTACTACACCTATCCCATACCATCGTCTCATGGTACTTAATTACTTATAACTCCTCGACGTTGTCCATATCAAAGTACTATCTCACATATTTACAGTGTCACAAGACATTACCATTATTATTATATTCATATTTATTTATTTATTATTCCTTTCTCTTTTATCTATCTATATATATATATTACACATATCTTATTCTTATTTTAATATCAGACGAAAGCGAGCGTATCAGACTACTATCAACTCGAGATTGTCTTATTATTTTCCTTATTATGATGAAACGTTCTTCTATTGCCCAATCCGGTAATCAAAACTCCCTCTGGCCGTCTCCTGCTGGCTCCACATGATATCCCGATTAGGCAAAGAGAGTGGTTTCTATTATTAATTTTTCACACAGTAATTATAAATTCACTTTTTGCTGCGGCCCGTTCTCTGTTTCCAGGACCGAACCACTCACCTTGATCTATGCTGAAGTAATTTTTTCTTTCTGATTTACAGCTAGTAAAAGTTTTGATACAGAAATTATATATAATAGAAGGGATCACATTTGTTAAGTTTCCATTTTAACAATACTGTTGCGACTATAAGTTTTCTTTGTTAAGAGGGGAGAAGTAACCAAGTTTTGGTGTTTTGACAACGAGATACTGGCGAACAATAAATATACATTTTTTTTCTTTTGTGAGAAACAGATAAAGGAAACAACATACATCTAATATAAAAACAGATAGTGAATTGGAATTTTTATATTCGGAGTATCTAAAGTTATTGATAAGTAAAGAAATTGCCATAAATAATTGTTATTAATCATGACTGCTAGTCCAGAGAAGACTCTTAGGAAGAGAGGTAGACCTCCAATGATGAAAACTTATGATAGTTTGTCGGAGAATCCATTGGCTCAATCGTCTATGAAAGTTAAGAAACAAGCTGCCCAGTTATTTTCTAAACCTACTATGAAAGTGGGACATTTAACACCAAAGTCAAAAAGAAGAAGAAGTAGTAATGCTGGTTCATTATCTACTTCTGATTTAAACCATAAGAATACATGTTCAACAAAAGATGGAAGTTCAATAAGTGCTGCAAGTCCCTCGAAGGCAATTGCTGCTGGTACAACAAAGAAGGGTAGATATAGAGGTATAATATTGTCCACACCTGTAAAATCAAGTTCAGGTTCTTCGGGATCAAATAATTCGACTCCAGTTCCCAAGGAGAAATCATCGCCGTCTGGTAGACATAAAACTGTTACAAATAATTTACCATTGACTCCTGTCACAGATAAACCGCATAACGTATCAATGTTATCTGAAAAGAAGAATCCACAGAATATGAATTTTTCATTGTCGTTAAATATAAATTCGAACGGTAAAGCAACTATCGGTTCATCACCTAATGGTTCAATCCCACAACAGTTACCAATAAATAGTGCACCAGATACGAATTTCCAAAAGAGAGACATTTTGTTTCTACTAAAGAAAATGAAGAATCATACATCTAATAAGTATACGAAACCTTCTATTACTAAAGATATGATCAAAAAATCCAAAAATAATTTGATAGATAGTAAAATAATGCCATTAAAATTAGAGAAAGCATTCAACAGTAATAATATCAATATTCCAAATAGTGAGATAAGTACCAGAGAGAAACAAAATGCCGATGGTAAGAAGTTAATACCATGTACTCCACCTCCTCCTGCTCCAATGTCACCAGCTAATTTTTTCAGTTCTCAATGGAAAACTGGACTGACTCCAAATATCAATGGTTCCCTAGGCATGCTTTCACCATTTAGAATGAGTCTCGGTAACAATCATGTCATATCAGTACCAAGCCCGAATTGGCCAGCTAAGAATGGTGAAGATGACACAAATAACAAAGAGGCTCAATTAAGAAAGAAACCAGATGAAAATAATATTTCATCAAAACAGAATGGTATGAAATATTTTGTTGGGGATCCATTACTTTTAACCGATGACTCCGCTATTGGTGAGCAAGTATGGCAGGAGAATAATAATATTAGAACTCATGCATTTTCACCTGCACAAACAAAAGTATTCAATACACCACCTTCATTTGTTACATTTGGATCACCTGGAAGTTTGTTATTTAGTCCACCTACACAAAGAAGAAATTCAAGTATTTTGGCTATTAACAACGCTGAGGCAATAGATCAACATAACACACATATGAATATATTAAGAAACCATCATCAAAAGATTAACAGTTTAGGAAAATTGAAGGATAGCTTATTCAAGTCTCCAATTTATAAAACAACAGCTGTGCCGTTAGACATGAGAGAGAATGTAGTTGTTTTGACCAATAATAATGGTTTGGATGCAATGATGACGGATCTATCTCAATATCCTACAAAGGGGGATAATGATTCACAAACAACTAACAATGCTGAGGCCTCTGAAGATTCTTCTCCATTAATGCCACATTCAGGAAACGATATTAATAAAAATCAACTACAGTCAGGATCCAATGAAATTAAAATGATTACAAAAATTACAAATGGTACCAAAAATATCGAGACACCAGGATTTGAAGGATTGAATGTAGAAAATACAGACGATGCAGGTTTAGCATTGAAAAATCTTATAACAGAAGATCATCATATTAGATCTGAATAAATTAATACTTTTCTTTAACATTTCTTAATATAGGGGGGATATAATATTTTTTTTTATAAATATATAAACGCAAAATATAATTACATATTATTATTAAGGACACAGAATCATTCCCATAATGGTTCATCGAAATTGTATAACCATGATATACCTACCCAGGAACCAATTATACCTAGGGAACAATAAACACTATAAGTCATTAGACCCAAGAATTCGAATTTTTCAAATAGTGGATATTTCCATTTCATTACATCGAAGAATTGAATACCTAAAACCATTGGTAATAGTAAACAGATATAAATAATAGCTAATCTATCCATGAAAAATACTCTCCTTTCAACACTTGATGATAATTTTGTTGTCTTTCTAATGGCAAAGAAATATATGACACACCAGACAAAAGTATATAGGCATTTTAATGCGAAATCTGCATTTTCATATAATAATGGGAATAAAGAAACGTAACCTGCTGCACTGACTAACATGAATGACACTAATAATCTTCTATCCAATACAACTAGGAAAGAGAATGGAATAATGACTAATAAGATAGCCTTTTCATGTACATGCCATCCGAATAAATATGATGCAAGACCACATAGTGTTAATGAACCAATAAACCTCTTGAATGATGGATCGAATAAAACTGGAATAACAGCAAGGATTTGATAGAAAATGGTTAAAATGAAAGTAACCTTTGGAGGAATTTGAGGTAAGACAGTGAAAATAACGTCTTGAACTAAACCCTTAGAACCATTATTACTTGCTTCTTGAACTCTTTCTCTAATTTCATCAACAGATGATGGAATCAATGGAGATGAAATAAATCTAGTGATAAAGGTATAAATGTATGGAACTCTCAAAATAATAATGGATAAAATTTTATCAGCGAAAGAGTATAATGCCCAGAAGTTTGGAGCCCAGTAAGCATGAGTTAAACCTCTTGAGAAAGGGAATAATCTGGATAAAACTTGTGGCATTTGGAACATAAATGGGGCGAAACATACTCCAAATATACCAATAACAATACTACCTAATTTCAATAAGTGACACCATTTCACTAAGAATAAAAGATCTTTATAACTTCTAAATTTAAAATTTTCGAAATTTAAAACGTATGCTCTTAATAAGAAAACGAAATAACATGGGGCCATGTATAAAAAGATATGTTTGAAACATAGAGCAATACTGTAAAATGCGGCACACCATAGATAGTTACCATTTCTTGCTGTAACTATTGAAGCAATAAAAATTGCAAAAAGGAAACCATTGTATTGAAAATGAATGTGATCAATGATTAAGAAACCTGGGGAAACAACGATACTTGTTGCAACGATGAAACTTTGGGTTCTTCTTGCCTTTGATGTAGTATTAATATAGTACTGTAATACTGCGTACAATAAAATTTCACTTATAATAACAGTTGTTCTTTGGAAGAAAACTGTAGGCCAGCCAAATTGACCTACCTCTACGATATCTAAACAACCATCCTTCTTGACTACAGGTGGAACAAATTGAGATAGGAACCATTCGAAGTATGCGAAGAATGGAGGATAATCAAGTGTCCATTGACTTGTATTTTCGTAGTACCATTCCTTTATTGGTAAATTATGAGTAATCGCTAACCAATTTCTATGAACATCGAAATCTGTACTGAAATAATCTGGGAACAATAAAACTTTTAGGAAAAGTCCACAAATCCAGAAATTCCAAAGTGAGTATCTTCTATCTGGGGTTTCCGATTTATTTGATTTATGAGAATCGGCATTCTTGCTTATCGAGTCATCTTTTGCCATAGACTTTTCGTCGATATTATCTATCACTACTTCCTCTGACATGATTCACTATTTTCTTAATGAGCGACAGTTTGGGAAGAAAATGAAATTTAACACAGTTAATTCTGAATTGTGTATACTCTTTCTGCACTAGTCCAATATATCTAATATGGAAATACCACGTTCAATGGTTTCAATTGTTACTCAGTTTATTGTTGTTTATCATTCATTAGTTGTTCTTTCCTTCAGACAGGTGAAATTTAATTTTTCAAGGGAAACGAACGTTACTGCAGGCAGAATGAGAGAGAAAAACTCATTTATACAGAGAAAAATCCGTAGGGACTAAAATAATTATGTGACAGAGTTCTGATCTGAGTATTAATAGTAAACCACTCTAATAATGCTGAAGAGGATCAACCAAAATATTATAGTGATTCAAACCTGTTTGGGAATGGTAAGTATGTTGTCACATCTAGTTGTACCAACTTTTAAAATTTAATTGGGTCCAATTTTAGTGGTAATCATTGTACTTTCGTTCTTAAATATAGGAAAAGATAGATAAATTCGATTACACAATTATAAAATGTAATTTAACGAGTTATAAACATCCAACTTATACTAAGCGTAGCTTCTACTACTTATAATATTGGTATTCATAGTGTCTATCTTACTGTGACACCATGATGCAGATGGGCTGAGCCGAACTCGCTTTCGCAGACACCAACAAGCGAGACTGCCCCCAAGAACAAATCAAGAAATAGTTTCTAATGATATAGATACATAGGGATATATGTGTGTATGAATGTTATTATATGTGTCCAGTTTGTTAAGAATAACAACATCTGAACCATAGTCGACATAACCTGTTAACAGTTCCCTATTTGTAGTGTGATACCACTGATTTGCCAACATTCTTCCACAACACAAGACAACATGAACTACGATAGTGACGATGCTTTAAGAGCGCCTGTTTGGGATGAATTGAATCAGAATGATACTAATCAAACTGATGTCAATAAGACAACTGTACCAGAAACTAGTAACTTGAATCAGGGACTCGATTTGGGGGCAGAGAGTAATATTGCTAATGAATTAAGTCAAACTTTTGCTAATATTTCTACCAATGATAATGCAAACATCACAATGAATGAAGAAAACACAGATGACGAAAATGGCAACGAGGATAAATTGATGAACATTTTAGCACCAGAGGATAATCCATTAGCAGGCTTAGAAAAAGATAATGATATGAATTTTGGTATTGATACAGCGTCCACCGCGAATAATAATGAGCCTTTATTCGGATTAGGTTCCGTCTCTGGTTCAATATTAGGTGCCGATGCATTGAAATTGACATCAAACCAATCTCCAACAAAGAGATCAAACAAACCTCATTCGTTGTTCAATGCTTCTACAAGATTACGTCGTAGGAAACCAAATTACGGTGAATCCAGTACAGGAAATGTTCCTGACAAAGATACCACTAAACAAAATAATAATATTACAAATACATCTGAAGATGATCCTCTTGGGAAAGTCCAAAAGGAGAATGAATTAGTCGATGAATCTCTGGATTACGAAAGCGATCAGAGAGTAGGAACGAATAGTAATAATTCAAGAGCGTTGTTGATAAACCAGATGAACGAACCCCTTTATCATCTGTCGCCAAAAAAAAATCAACATGTTATTACAAGAACAAATACAACAGCGGTTAGTATTAATGACCCACAAAGTGATAATAAATCAACCTCTGAAGAACCAGATTCAGTTGTACCAGTTAATATAGTACCTTTCACAATCGATGTTACCGATCCAATTAAAGTTGGTGATTTAACGTCAGCACATGTTGAATATTCTGTAAATTCGGCGTCTGAACTATTAGAATCAAAACATGCACAAGTAACAAGAAGATATACAGATTTCAGATGGTTATATCGTCAATTACAAAGTAATCATTGGGGGAAAGTTATTCCTCCTCCACCTGAGAAACAAGCTGTAGGAAGATTCAAAATAGATTTTATTGAAAATAGAAGAACTCAAATGGAGACAATGTTGAGAAGAATCTCTAACGATCCGGTTTTACAAAATGATCAAGATTTCTTGATGTTTTTGACAAGTGACCAATTTTCTAGTGATTCTAAGTTAAGAGCTCATATAACTGCATCTGGTGCATATAATGATAATAACGATTTATCCGAAATTCATATTAGTGAAATTGAATTGTTAGGTGCTGATGATGCAGTTGCAGTTATAAGGAATGGTGGTTTAGATGCAGAGCAAAATAAGGGGTTTATGAGTTTCTCATTGACCTCACAACCTAAATACAATGAGCCAGATCAATATTTCCTAAAAGAACGCGAAAATTCTACCACATTAGAAGAACAGTTAAAACAATTATATAAATCATTGGAATTGATAGATACCGAAAGAAATGAATTAGCTAGCGCAGTATTCGAATTTTCAAAAGCTATAGAATCCCTGGCAAAACTAGAAGTCACAAAGAAATCTGCTGATATTTTGTACGCCTTTGCTCAATTACATAACTCAATAAGAGAATCTCTGGAAAGAAATTCTTTACAGCAATCCCTAACTTTAGGAATAACTTTAGATGAATATATTAGGACATTATCCAGTGTAAAAGCAATTTTAAATCAAAGAGCAAAACTAGGTTATTTCCTAGTCATTGTGGAAAATGACTTGAATAAGAAAAAATCTCAATTCGCAAAAGCTTATCCTGATTATAAACCAAGTGTTCATACTAATGATGAACGGTGTAAAAGTATGTTAATGGAATGTTTAATACTT
>JAXQGP010000466.1:0-19031 GCA_037040125.1 Kazachstania sp. M6911
TAAAAATGTCATTACCTAATCAATAAATATTTATTGCCACCTCAATTTCCACAATCTTGGCGCTTTAACGATAGCATAATCGACTCAATTATAGATGGTGGAATTCTCCGGACGAGTTAGTCTTAGTAAATTTACCGTAACCACCCTCGCTTTCCTTTCCTGTTTGATTATTTCGTAAACTTCTTCGCGATGTATTGTAACTATTTGGTACAATAATATTTGCAACGAACTATGTTATCAGCCAGGATTCCTAATGTATGAAAAATATATGTGTTCATAAAAATATATTTCATATGATCATAAAATATCATCTCCTCTTCTGGTTATAATTAGCTGGAATAGCGAATGTTTCAATTTCTGATGAATTTGACGATTGAATATTTCATCTCCAGAAAATATTTATTTAGGTCATATTATTAATTGGATATCTTTAGTCTGTGATATTGTGCTTTCATTCCTTACAGCTCATACTCATTTGAGTTACATATACCATAGATTCCTCTAATTTCTTTATGGTGTCTACAATTGTTGTTATCAATTGAAGTATGCCGAAATTGCCAATTCGTAAAACTATTTAAACAAATTGTCATATTGTCATTATTGAAATTGTGGATATCTACTCGATTTAATATTTTATTTTTATAGGAAATAAAAATAATCGTAACGAAATAAAATCAACCTATACCTATTAATTTGTGATATTGATTATTCTTCTGTTATAAATTGTTCTAATAACAATTTCAAAGATGTATAGCCTGCAAAATACTACCAACACTGATCATCTCTAGTACATCATAAATAAAAGAGAAAAACGTTTTATCTGTGGCAAATATCTCATAGGAGATGAGTATTTCCAAGATTTAATTTGTAGGAACGCCATATCGTAACAGATATTTTATTTATATTCATGTTTAGAATAATTTGGCTTACGTTGTCAGATGGTCGAATTTTCGAAATGTTAGCTAGCTGAAAGCTTATTATTTATGAAGACCATTCATTAACTCTCTTAATTCGAACAACAATGTACTTTGCTTACTTTATCTCCTTAAACGAAACATTATTTCCGTCCTTATCTCTCCTCTCCAGAAAACGACATTCTTGCATTGCGAATTTCTGATCCTTATGTTTAGACATGATCTCCATCTAATTTCGGATATGTTACGAGTCATCTGTGAGGATGTACACGGGACATAGAACTCTTCGCAATGAACTATATTCTTATATCTGGAGAGTGCCGTATCATACCTGTGGTACCAATTATAAGATTTGTATCATCCATATATTGTCTAATTCTTTATGGAATGTTGTAATGTAATATGATGTATGGCATCACGTTGATCATCCAGACATGGTCATACATCTTTATCTAATCACACTTGTTTGCTATTTCTTTTGAATAATTGGATTAGCTTCTCGTTAATTCTTCTCTTAGGCACTTTATAGAAGTTCTCTTTCGATAACTCAACACTGATCAATTGTTTTATATATTACAAGATCATATTCTGAATGTTCTGCGCTCCGGCCAGTTCTGTACCCTCATAAATTTTCTAGGTGAATAGGTGGATCGCGGGTGAAGCTACTGGTCCAAATAAGTAACTCTTCAGTAACTATCCTCCTACAAATATGCCAACAAGAAAATGTTAAGCTTTTGGAACTTTAGATTTCATGAGAACTAAATGAATAACACAAAAGGCGACCTAATAGACATTCAATATGCTTATTTTGCAATCTTAGGATGGATCTAAATATCAAGCAATTAACTGAACTGTCGAGGTTACTATCAGCACTGAGCGATCTTTCATTTTTATGCTTAACTACCAGAAAACTGGCTATTATATGACAGTTCATATTAAAGGAGATATCTGTCTTCAAGAACATATATTGTTTATAATAGGAACTATCTTGCGGTATATTTCTGTTGAAATATGTTACTAAATGCACATTTATATTTTCATTATTGAAGCTCCCAGAAGTTGCGTTGACATGTAGATATGCGTGGGGCGACAAAAATATTAAAAATGAACATCGACGATGAGCTTCGAAGATGGAAAAGCTTCACAATTACAGTACTAAAATGTTATCACTACTAATTATTTTGTATTAGAACAGAATTTAATTAGACTATTTACGTTCTGGTTACATTGTAATATCTTACGCCTTTAATTGTATATTGTATTATCTAAGTAGATAGTTTTTTGATCATTTTTATCCAATTTATGTTGATCGAGTAATTAAAATATGATACTAATCATCAAATAAGGGGTGTAATAACTAACTAAATTACTCTACATCATTTTCTGTCTTGAATTTGGAACATGTTGCCAAATGGGATTTCTATTTGATTAGTGAATATTCCACAGTCGTAATATTTTTTAAGAACCGATAAAAGTGGATGGGATGTAAAACTTTTTGTAAGTAGTTTACAATTGTAATGAATGAACTATTTTTAATTAGAGGATGGGTAGAAAGTGTAGTTTAATAATTTAAGAATTATTACCTATTCTGGTAATACAATTTTTTCGATACAAAGTTCATACAATTACTTAAAGATCCTTTTTTATATTATTATCTTATCCTTAAAATAACAGTGGACTCCACAATCAGTGCTTAACAAGAGGTGGTCCTATTTCTCGGTAAGGAGAATAGTAATGGGTTTTCAACTTTCGCTATGCTTCCCTCAGAGTGGTAATATTTTATTAATAAAAGGTCATATTCTAATTGTTATTATTGTGATAACTGTGAACTACTGAGATTATATGACCACTTGTCGGAACCAGTTTGAGGGATATTTGAGATGGCGCTGGTAGTTTAAACTTTTAATCTAATATACGATTTTGTTTTCTAAAAGAATACATTTCACCATATAGAGTGTAAAAGAAAGAAAAAAGTAGCCAAACTCATTAATAATAACTAAGAAGTATATTCTGGGAAATAGTAATATACACTGATTGAACAAAAAAAGCAAAGAGAAACTACAATGTACAGATTTTTCTTTGATGTATCCCTATGGGTTGATCAGTTTGTAGCAGTCGAACTGCGTAAAAGATGGTTTACACATGACATAATGCTGATATTTCTCCCTAAAATTGAATGGTAGACATATATCCATTGTAGAAATGAATATGTGATTATTTGATGATTCCATTAATATGTGGAACTTAAGATACAAAATCACTTAAAAAAATTCGAATATCCATGTCAGAAAGAAAAAGAAAAGGGATCTCCATTTTGTATGGACTTCGCCGGTGTACAACATTGTAGCTAAAAAGAAATTATGCAAGACTATATAAGTACTGAAGTAAATATTTTCTAGAAATTACCGTACATAAGATGTATTATTACATTCCTGGTTGTAAAAGTTCCAGTTCTGACCTGATTAGGCAATTTTGGGAATAAGGATCGGCATTTATGCCACAATTTCTTCATCTCTTTTGTAAGTAGAAACTAAGAAACACCTGTAGAGATTACAAATCTGAGAACGCGATGCCGATCCTACTCAATTCTCAGGAGGAACGTACCGAAAATGGAACTATAGAGATTTTTTTCTAATTTTGCGGGTCTGTCTCTCACATGCAAGATAACCATCATGGTTCTTAATAGTAGTTGACACATACAACCATTCTATCAAGAATTAAATGATTTTCCCATGAATTACATGTAGGAGATTTTATCATCCTTAGATACCATACGTATAGAACATTCTAATGCAGTATTTCTCTTCATTTTATTTTCAGACCGATATATTGTTAAAAAACCAGATTCAATTAAATATCAGAGAAGTACTATTATTATATGACATATTAATTGGATTGACAATGAATGCATATTAAGAAAAGTACGTGGTGCTTCACTTACAGCCATCGTAGTTAACAGTGGCATTCCATTAGTTCGAAATATTGTTAAAACTACAGATATGATGAAAGGTATATAAATGATAAAGCATGGAATCTCAAAATGTATACTCCCTATTGTGTTGCCGTAACATTTTTTATACAATAGAAAAATTCAAACTAGAAACATAAATTTAAGAATCAAACATGACATTTACTATTATTTCAACAATAGTAACATTAATATGCTGTGTTAACACAACATTGGCTATTAGTTCCACCGGGACTTCCTGTATGCCATCTTTAGGTAACCCATCAGATGGTTTCCAAGCAAATTTTTACAAATATTTATATCCAGAGTATGCAGGAGAATCTAGTGATGAATACTAGATCTCTACATGTTATAATAAGCCCGAACATTATTTAGCAACTGTATCAGGTATTACACACATTAATTTCTACCATTTTTACAATTTTAATACAAACGGACCAACATGGGGTATGATTAATGATTATAACATTACAATTTCTAATTTCACGGTAGAATATACAGGTTTGTTTGTTCCAAAAGAATCTGGTGATTATATTTTCCAAATTGGTCAGACAGATGATGGTTCAAGAATTGAAATATATGAGAATAGTGCTTATCAATGTTGCGATACTACAGTTAATTCTACTGTTATTCAAAATATACAGTATTATGACAACACTCACGTATCTACTGCAACCATTAATATGGAAGCTGGGTTTCAATATCCAATCAAAATTGTGTACTTTAACAAAGACTCTGTTGCTATCCAAACTATTAAATTTACAGATCCAACAGGTATCGTCCATTCAACATTTGATGGATATATAGTTTATTATAGCGAAGCAAGTTGTCCAGATAATCAAATAGATGATGAAACCCTACCCCGAACGAGTTTGTTTTCGGATGTTACATCATCAGGTATAATATCTTCTCATGTCGCTTCATCCAGTATTACATCTTCTTATAATTCACTTTAAAGCTCTGTTTCCTCAAGCATCACCACCTCAGCATCAAATTCGCTAAGCATGAGTACATCCCCAGTAAGTTCATCTACTATTGAATTTTCTGCAGTTAAATCTTCTTCCTCATCTGATCCGGTTTCATCGTTAACAAGTAGCATTTCACTTGATGGAAATGATCCAGTGGCTTCCAAAAGTACTATTTTGTCAGAAATACCATCATCTAGTTCAGTACGTCTTACATCTTCAATCTCAATGTCGTTCACAACTTTTATTTCTTCGGCTAATAGCACTCCTTTCATATCAGCAGTCTCAGATATTATTTCTGTAGAAATGGACATACGTCCACTAACCACTGATTCTATCAAGAGCTTACCAGCATCTTTCACAACTGCAGGTTTAAATACATCTTATGTGACAAGTTCCCAAACAAATACTATAGAAATGTCTACAGCTGTTCTATACTCTAAGTCTGGTTTCGAAGCAGACCAAAGTATAGTCGGTACCCCATTTACAAATTCTGAACCAGAAACATCACACATAGCATCCTCGAGCATCTTGGCCCATGTTGTAACACCATCCATTAGCTCAGCATCAGTTTCATCTACCTATATGAGTATCCCCTCTACTTCAAATACTGTTGTTGGTAATAGTAGTTCTAAGGGATCTTTTTCATTGGATATATCACAACCTTCTACTATAGAGTCACATTCATATATCAGCTTTAATAAAACAGAGGGTATTACATCCGAACAAACTTATTCATCTATTCCAGCGAATTCATTGGTATTATCAACAATAGTAACATTTTCTAACATAACAAGAGTTTCAACATCTGTAATAGGAATAAATAAAGGAGACCGTAGTACTGTAACAATAAATGGGCATTTAGGTACAGTCTCAATAACTGCTAGTTCTCTGAGAAAGAATGCCACATATACTAATACTTTAGAAACATCAAAATGTACCATTACCATCACGTAATGTTCTAGTAATACGCGCCCTAATCCAACTACAAATCAAATTAGTAATATAGAAAAAAGTGAAAGTGGAAATACTGTGACGTCTACTGTCTCCAGTGATGATTCTATTCAACCAGATTATATAACAGCTGGACAATCCGGTGTAAATGACCACAGAACCCAATCAATATCAGGCATTGCAATTCAATCAACATCTTCGGAGGTAGCGAACACACATCCATCAGGTATTCAAGTTAACATCAACGGTGGTATTTTGGTGAAAGAAAGTAATATTTTCACATACTTAGTGTTACTAACATTAACTACGTTATTTTAATCTGGAATTATCTTAACATTTAAGTTAACACATATTTGCATTTTCATTTATATTCAGATAGATAAGTAAAGGTATTCATATAATAAAGATTTTCATTAATTCTACAGAATCGCAGTAGTTATATCAATCCATTACTTGATATTATTACGCAGTTCGTTCTAACAAATTTATTGTGGTTGATCGTGTCAGTTGGAAATCATATGAAATATATAAATATTGCTCTCTGCGATATATATTAGGTACATGTGAGATGAGTTTCCCTTGTTAAAAAGCACGCAGTAGTTAGAATTGAAAGGTGCTACCCCAACATAGTTAGCGTTCATATTTGGTATTTATTATAAAGTCATTAAAAGGTATATATGAATCTATATGAATTGAATATTAAATTTTTGATAGAATTCACATCTATTCTGATATCATACTTATAATATGTTATCTAACAGACATAATATATTATCGAAGAAATCAGCACTGTTACACTGAGCGGCAGCTTGAGAAGCGGCTGAGCTTAAACTTGAACTAGAGGCGACTGGTTGGGCAGTGGTAGTAGGTTGGGCAGTTGTAACTGGGTTGGCAGTAGTGACTGAACCTGTAGTTTTATCATCTAAAGTAAAGATATTACCACCAGCATTGTATTGTTGATTACCATTCCAAGTATTGGAGTAACCTGGAGCCTTCACGGCATTTGGAACCTCTGATAAGATAGCCTGAATATCTTCTTCGGCATCGGTATAGGAAGCTTGAGCTAAGGAAACTTCATAGTTGTCTAAGTCGTAAACAATATAGGCATGAGTTAAGAATAAATCACCTAAAATAGCAGGTAAACTATTTTGGGCAACCATACCTAAGAAGCAGATACTACTGTCATCACTTGAAGTAATTAAGAAAGAACTTAAAGGTGCAGTAATATGGAAACCACCAAAATCGAACACTAATTCTCTATCATCTTGAGCACTTGGACAGGTCATACCATAAAGTCCAGAAGCAACATAAGTAGCACCAATAGTATCGGCAACTAATTTGACATACTTGGATGGGAAGTAAGTTAAAGTGGTACCTGAATCTAATAAAACTGGGATAGAAGATGTAGTGATAGTTTTCTTACTACTTGAAGAAGAAACACCTAAACCTTGTAAAGTGATATCTAGTGCGATAGGCTTGGAGTAACCTTCGTAGATATTAACAATAGGGACGGTATATAATGTACCAGTATATTTGGATTGATCAACACCACCGAATAAAACAGAACCTTCCATTGCAGCAGCATCATCTAAATATAACGAGTAAGCAACAGTGTCGATTGCGCCACTAGTTTTCAAAACAACCGGTAAGTTTGGATATGTATGAGGATCTTCAACATATCCACTAACACCAGTGGTGGTTTCTAAATCTTCGAACCCAATACCTAAGACACCTACCTTTGAATCAGAATTGTCAGCAACAGCGAAGGAGACACCACTAATATCGACACCATCTAACGATAGAACATCTTGACCCCATGTACCCTTGGCAAAAGATTGATCACCATATGTGATACTGAAGGAAGTGTCATTACGATGGAAAGTAGAAGATAAACCTGAGTTGAATGTACCATATTTAGCACAATCAACTGTACCTGATCTTTTTATGGTGCTGTTAGTTGGTGAGGTATCTTTACCACCACTAATACAGTATGGATTATTATAACCAGTCACCCATAAATCAGATGAACCAGTATCTAATAAGACAGTAATACTTTGAGCTGGAGTACCGATATCTAAATCAACAGAATAGAAAGTCTTTTGGTTTGTGATAGCAAATTCTCTACTAGATTCTCTCTTAACTAAAACTCTACCATCAGATGTAACAACAGAAGAACTATCATTATGTGTCTTTCTGAATGGTAACTTTAAAACCTTACCACGGTTTAAGTCCCTTTTACTAGGAACAACCGCAGCAGAAGCGACTGATAATAAATAAGCGTAAGTTAATAGC
Source organism: Kazachstania sp. M6911 (assembly GCA_037040125.1). Taxonomy (NCBI): domain Eukaryota; kingdom Fungi; phylum Ascomycota; class Saccharomycetes; order Saccharomycetales; family Saccharomycetaceae; genus Kazachstania; species Kazachstania sp. M6911. The sequence continues at coordinate 8,094 of JAXQGP010000466.1, forward strand.
TTCATTATATATATATTGTTTATTTTATTTTATTTTATTTGTATATTTGTTTTGTTTTTTGCTTTTGATTAAAAATGAAAAATATTGTGTAATATTTTCTTATTTTTCTTTTCTTAAGCAAACAGAAATATTTACAATTGAAAGATAAATAATTCTAGAAATAGCTCTTATCTAGAAATTATAGCTCCTTTTATATGATCTCAATTGATAGTATTTCTTTCCATTTTCATGTTACGTATCATTTAATTATTTCTTATCTCTAAATTGGATTGTGTTTCAGTTTGCGATAATGCTATTGTCGTTGATTAAAAAAACATCCGCTGGTATTTGATAGTTTCTATTATTAATAAGACATGCATAGTTTATCGAGGGCCAGAATTCTGTAAATCTAAGCCCGTGCATATTTTATTAAACATTTTTGTAGAAATGCTTATTTCCTTAGAAAACCCATTACCAGTTCGCAACTTAATTAAACAGCTTTTCTCTTGCTATGTTTACAGTAATTTCTGTGCGCACCCCATCATTACTACACGCATTATGATAAACCTTTACAGTAAATAAAAAACTACATTTCTTTCCTTTTTTTGTTGGACATCTATCGGTAATGTGAATGTAAATCGTTTTCTTTTGAAATGTATCTCGACCCTCCATTCCACTCAGAGACATCCGTAGTAATATGTCCGCTTAGATGGTTTTGATTCCCAGATCTCCAAAATTCCAAGGACAAATAAAAAATTAAAGATCTCCCCTTGGTTGCGCAGAAAGAAAGAAACTTGAAAGAGGAAGAAACTATCAATTTCGGATTGTCTCCAATAGAAAATCCGTAGAAAATACTTCATTTATTCAAATGTTCTTAATTGTGCCTGATTTCTAAATAAAAACATAATTCTGTTTGTGCACCCAGTAAAGTGCGTAGCCCACTTCTCAAATGGCATAAATAATTATGTGAGAATTCTGTTAATATGTTTCGGTATTTGTTAGATGACATTTTTTGTGCAGAATATATCTGGCGTAATTTTCTTCAAGGATAGCTATTTCGTTAATGATATTGAGAATGTAATACTTTACTGTAAGGGGTAATAGTAGTTTAAATGAATGAAGACATCGAGAGAACTTAAGGGTCGAAGAGATTTTTACTTCGCTAGTGTGAATTCAACGTACGAGTGAAACCTTCTACAGGTCCTTTTCGGTACCCTTAAATATTTATTCAATGGTATTTTCATGCTGATATCATCAAATGATTATTTCTGTTTCTGTAATCTATACAAGGGGCATGGGTCTTGTAAATTGACATACATGAAACGATTTATTCAGTTTGACCTAATACTATGAAATGAGATATATTTTTATCGGTTAAGCTCGAGATAGATGTTGCACATTTACTCATTTCTTTTTTGTTGTTGCAGGCACTGATCTACTTTACTTTTGGGGGATCAGTAGGACATATTCTGTCACTGTGTCTTCCTAAAATTTCTTTCTTTGACTTACTACACAGGGACAAGAAAATGCTTCATTGTTACAACATTGATTGTGCTCTTCTTGATATCAGTGCGATAATTGAATACAATATCTTCTATTCAATTATGGAGACAATTAATTTTTGTGGTAAAATGCGATATAATTACAGATGGAAAATATCAATAAGGGTAGTGATAAGTCCTTTTTTGTTACTTGATTGGCAAAAACTTGGTTGAATGATATCTTTGTGAAAACAAGTATTGAGTAAATTTGTTTAATTATATCAGTATAATTTACTTAATTTATTCTATTTTGTACCCTTAAAATGTGAAGTCAAATGTGTTTCAGAATTAAGATATTTTTACATTCATTAATTTTCTGATGTAGAGAAATCAATAATTGTAGTAACTTGTGGTAACGGGGGGTATAGAACAATGAAATTATATCTGTCATAAAATAAATTACTTCTATGTGGCTTCTAATTATTCGATCTTTCTTGATTTCTTTCTGACCCAGGATAGTAAATAGGTCCCTTAATTTGCATATCATACGATCACTTAATCGATTGTTACTATGATATTTGTTCACCCTTAACCCACAGCTTATTGTATGTGAAACCGATAATATTCTTTTGCTTAATAAGATGTTCAATATTATAGATCATTTAACTAAAAATCGAGTTAATAGAAATTATCGTCATTTAATGAGGGGTCCCATTCACCGATATGATAATCAATTAATTGCATTGTCTTTATCGCATTATATGAGCAAGTGAAATATATCATGTGAAAGTGGATGATATTTGATGAAAATGGGATAGTTCAAGTATTAGCCAAGTAATCTCTCCTTCACGGGCTTGCACTCTGATATTCAAGTAAATTTGTAAATAAAAGATGATATGCCATTCATTATTGTATAATTTGGTCTAGTAAAGAAAGAAGGGATATTATAAATGTTTTACGGATATGGTTGTTATTAGGATTCCTTACAAAAATCTGGAACTAAAAATATCGAAATGTTATATATGATATTAATGTCACAACAATCCAGTTCTAAATGTCCTTATAATTGGTATACAACCGAGTACCCGTTACTGTTGAATTCTGTTATTGTCGTGTCAACAAAGTCATTCTTTAATTACAGTCGAAAAAGCATATCGAGATTTGATATCATTATTAGCACCGACTGACCCGTCTTAGTAAATTCCTAAAATATTTATGTAAATAGCATCTGCATGTATTGTGATCAGGAAATTCTTAAAGTTTACGTATAGTTCAATTTGGATCACAGGTAAGATTGTGTCAAATACAACTGTTACCTTTATTGCATACCATTTGATGGTTTGATTACTTACCAAACCATCTTGATTTTTATCCTACTGTTAATATCGATCACAATTTTTCTCGTTCTGTACGACCGCAAAATTTGTACACTGTGTAATAACAAAAAAAATTGCAAATGTAAAAAATATTTTGTTAGCGGTCTCGATAGTAAAACTTGTCTCGGTCTGTAATAGTCATTGGTGGGCCAAAGTGAAATAAGACTTACAGGGAAAGGTAGATGATCAACGATTTCGAAACATTCACGAGCAGTTGAAACCTATGTTTAAAAGAACTTTCAAAAAGTATTTCAAGGTGGTGTATTGACTTAAAAAACAATATTTATAGATATCATACAAGGTTACATATATATACGTATTTTTTCTACACTACGTTTTTTGAAATTAAATCAATAATAAAATGGCTCACAGGGCATTCGTACAAGTTATAATTACAGGTGCTCAAGTATTTGGTAGAGCATTTGGTGAAGCATACAGACAAGCTGCATCTCAGTCTGTTAAACAAGGTGCATCAGAGGCAACTAGAGGTCGTGGACGTTCTGCAAAGGAAGAATATGGTGGTATTACATTAGATGAAAGTTGTAAAATTTTAAATATTGAGCCATCCAATGCTAAAGATTATTTAAATCTAGATAAAGTGAATAAAAGGTTTGATTATCTGTTTAATATAAATGATAAGGATAAAGGGGGAAGTTTTTATCTACAAAGTAAAATATATAGAGCTGCAGAAAGGTTAAAGTGGGAAATTAAAGAAAGAGAGAAGGAGGCTAATATAGGAAATGAGAAAGAAGCTACAAAGGAAGATACTACGCCACCTGCTCAGTAATTTCTGAATTAATAAAAAAATGCATAAATATAACGCTTTAACAATGGTCTCTATCCGAATAACCAACTGTTAATGTTGATTGTAAAATAAGAACAAATCAAAAACTAACTACGTCACTCGATGGCTATAGCGGTATGGGTAATAAGAAGTCATATCACTAGTTTGTAGGCAGTAGGAACACATGTAAGTAGAAAATAATAAATACTAATAAACATATTTATAAAAATAAAATCAACTAATATTATTATAATCATTCATAGGAACATTTTATAAAATATAGCTTTTTCAAGAATCAGTATGTTTAAGAACATTAAACTTAAGTAATTAAAGATGGAAAAAAAAAAGAAAGGAATGTATTATCTTGAAGAAGAGGTACAGTGGACTACCATCAAAAATGACATTATATCATCTTTGTATTATTAAAATAAAACGGTAGACATACAACAAATCAAATTTTAGAAAAGATTTTTCTTTTTAAAATGAGACCTTCCGCAACATATAAACGTTAATCTAAGAAACCGGAAACGAAGTGAACCTTGTGCCTAGCTTGTTTGGGGCCAGTCAAGGTACACTCAGCTATATGGGTTAAAAAATTATCAAATTAAACCTCGATCCAGTATTAACTAGTACCATATAAGGAAATAAATTTCCAGATACGATATTGCGAGATCGAGAAAGAAAAATGATATAAGGTTTCTATAAATGTAATTGTAATTAATATTATCTTGAGATAGTATTAACCACTACTGATGATTGGTCTCTTTAAAAGAGAATAGAAAAAAAAAGATTAAATTACAAACGAAAATTAGCAATAAGTTTTCTTTTTAACTAACTTGACGCATCCAATCTGACTTTATATACTTTTTCCAGAAAAGCTAATTCCCCGTTGAACTGCACGGGAAAGTGAAAATTTTTCAGAAAGAAAGGTTACCCGCAAAATCGATGTTTTTTTTGTTTTTTAATTAGGTCATCGAGACTTTTAACATATGACAGACTGTCTCATTATTATTATTATTATTAATATTATAGTAATAGGATATTTAGAAATTATAAATAGTTGATGTGAATATAAGTACGATTAGATAGAATATAGATATTTAAGCATCTAATGAACAGCCTCTTATGGTTGATATGATTGATTTTTGTTTTCGTTTTTGTTACTGTAACTCGGTTTTGATATTACAGCTCTCTATTCATAAAAATATCTGAGACCTGATCATTATACTTTTGAAAAGTTAAAATAAAAATAAAAAAAGGGAGAGTGGTGAAATACATTGCTTCGTGAGTAAATGATATAAGAGAAAAAGAAAGAGAAAATTCATTATATTTATTATTTTTTGCTAAAAATTGGTAAAAATTGGCCCATGATCAACAATGGGATGTTGAAGTTGTCTCTAACAACTGTCCAACAAGATGCACAATTCAATTTAACATTATTTTTTAATATTAAGGTACAATTACCAAAATTATTTCTATTCGAAAGTGTCTCTGGTAATTCAGCTTTTGAATCACCAAATGCCAGCACTTCTTCGAATTTTTTAAAATATTCCATAGTACTGTCATTATCCCAGAATTCAAAGATAAATCTATTACTTGAATAAACTTCCTCTTTAGTGAAACCTGTCAGGGATAAAAATTCATTACTTGTAAAACATAATTCACCGGTACGTCTCCAAACTGCCATTGGACTACAATTGACTAATGTAGCCGTACTCTCCATTTCAAATAATAACCTTTGTAAAGTTACCTCTTGAAATACCAAATCTTCAGGAATCATACTAGAACTTAAACTCATGAATTTTGGGGCATAATTATCAAGAATGGATTTGATTAATGTTGGTAATAATCTTTGATCTGCTTCAATAGAAAATTTATCCTCTAACATATTTTTCAACTGTGCATAAGCTAATCGATAGTTATGCGGTTTAATCATATCCTGGTTTTCGTATAGATCCTTCACAGAAGGAAATCCTTTACGAAATTGTAATGGAGAGATATTAGTTTCATTAATAGTATAATTATTAATATTACTATCAATGGTTGGTTCGCATAATGTATCAAAATGATCATCATCCTTTAAGAAATTTTTGTCATCAATTGTTGGGAAATCATTCAAAGATGAATCACTTAACATATCTAATGAAATTAATGGATGTGAAAAGATAGTATTATCACTTGGAATACTTGCATTTCTATCTGAATCTGAATAAGAATTTGAATTCGAGATTGGATTCATACCAGTATAATCCATAACTGTACTATTTGAAATAAATTTTTCCGCGCCAGTTAAATTTGTATCCTTAATATCTTTCGTCTCCTGAGTTTCATTATTAGATATAGTAGTGAAGATTTTTAAATTTGTCGTCATGTCTCCATTTGCCCAATAACTATAAAAGTTTGGGTCTGGACTAAAAGTTGTCTCTTTACCTGAAAGATCGGTGTCCGTATAAGGTTCTTGTTTAATCGTGATAATAGCATCGTCAACAACACTAGTATCGTTTGATAATTCACATTCTGTAGATAGACTTTTATTACCATGAGACATATTTGGTTTTCTTTTCTTTCTAATATTGTCTCTACATGAAGATGTAATATTTCTTTTAACACAGTTCTTACAGGGTCTACTTACATCACATTGAATATGTTTTGCATGACAAAAGACACAAGCTTTTTGAATAGATCTTCTATGTTTTTTAAGTTCTGGTGGTAAAGGTTTTGTCATCTTTTCTTGAGGAATAGAAATGTAGGAATTAAAATTAACCAATCAATGGTAATAAATGTATTTACTTATTTTCTAGAAATAGTAATATGCGTATTGCCTTAAGAGAACTAGCTCTTTAGTATTCTTTAAAATAAATTTCGTGATTACTTAATTCAATTAAGTAAAAAATATTAAAATATGAAATTAATAAAAGAAAGGATCAACCTTAATTTTGGAAAGAAAAAAAAAACGTAAATGTTATGAAATGAATTTCAATGGGAAGTTCCTGGTATGTATAGTTAAATATACCAAAATATTCTATGAAATTTAGCAATAGTATATTGAAAGTTTTGTTAAATATAAGTGATTATGATATAGCAACTAAAGAACTACAAATTAAGAAGAGCTGAATAACAAAAGAAATTAAAAAACGCAGTAATGTCAAAGAAATAGAAAAGAGAAAAAGGAAAAAAATTACGAACGCTTAAATAAGAAAAAAGATATATAAATAAAAAAGAAGTCAACTTGCATAAAAGTTATTTTATTAATGCAGTTCAAATTTGTGGAATAGAAATAATGCTGTAAAGTTTGTAAAACTTTAATACTCATTTAATTCAACTTTGGCAGACAGACAAACTAAGATAAAAAAAATAATAATATGTTTGTAGTACAATGCAGCTATTACTTCAACATTAGTGGCTATCTGGACCCTCTATCTGCATTGAATAAATAATGATAAACAACTGAAAATAATAAAAAAATCATATTTTTTTTTCTAATAGAACACTAAAATCGTCATTCAAGAACGGCTAGATACCCTCGAAGAAAATCTTAGATTGATAGAGATGGCCGACATACTGTCAAAATACAAAACTTGCATCCAAGCTGAATTTTAATTTTAGTCTATCATACTTGCTCAGCTAACCAATTAGATAACGCAATTTACATCATAGTAACAAAAGTAGCTATTGTTTCTCACTGCGTAAGTCCCTGCCTCTTATTCACTCTGCTGAAGACAATCTCCTTCTCAATCCTTTGCTGTATAAAAAAAATCAGCCGAACAATACGGCATCCCCCTCCCATATTGGACTCAAGATATTTTGCAGAGCATGTGTGAGGGGATTGAAAATACCAGTAACATATATACGTAGAGATACATATAGTTTAAAAAAGCATAATAAACATTGAAACAACAGAAAAAGTAATTCGTGAAAAGGTGAAAGTGATTTACGCGCGAAAACTCCGGCCGTCAACCCTAATTGTGTACTCGTCAGGGTTGTCTTATGAAAAATCTGCAATGTGCACGTGACTTACTGATTTTTCTGTTATTTTTGCTATTTTATTGGACAAGATAATTGCCGTATGAATCCGATAGAGACAGATGCAGGCCCCCCACTGGAACTTGACATATTTTTTGCATTGTAATCTCAATCTACCTGAAATGGTAAAAATAAATATAAATTGAAATCAAAGGGGTAAATAAACTTCTCGTTCGATAAAGGATACCATTGCTTTATTTCGGTACTAATTTCTTTATAGTTGGCTGTTGATTTTTCATTGTTTCCTAGCAAAACTAGTCATCCGATTCGCCAGTTGAAATTAATATTATTATAATAATTAGATGACTGTATCTCTGAGACTGTTGTCTCGATTCATTAGACAACATAGTACTCTCAACAAGATACGGAATATTGGTATCATTGCACATATCGATGCAGGGAAGACAACTACTACGGAGCGTATGTTATATTATGCAGGGAAGACAAGAAGGATAGGGAACGTTGATCATGGTGATACGATTACAGATTTTTTACCACAGGAAAGATCAAGAGGTATTACAATTCAAAGTGCTGCAATATCTTTTAATTGGCGAAATAATGGTAATATTAATTTGATAGATACTCCAGGTCATGCGGATTTTAGCTTTGAGGTTATTAGAGCATTAAAAGTATTGGATGGTTGCGTTACAATATTTGACGCAGTAGCTGGAGTTGAAGCACAAACTGAAAAGGTTTGGAAAATGTCTCACAGGATACCAAAAATATGTTTTATAAATAAAATGGATAGAGAAGGGGCAGGATTTAGTCGAACTGTAAAAGAAATTATTTTAAAATTAAATACCAGAGTAGCATTAGTTAACATTCCATATTTTGAAGCAAATGAAAATAGCGATCAGAAAATTTTTCAAGGTGTTGTTGATGTAATTAATAAAAAACTGATTAAATGGGATCCTGAGGATCCAAATGAAGTTATAGTATCGGAAATAGATACTGAAAAAGAAGCCGTTATATACGATCAGTTGTTGAAATCGAGAGAATCATTAATTGAGACTTTAAGTGAATTTGATGAAGATTTAGTAGAAAAGTTCCTAGAAGATGCAAATGGGGACTACCTAGAGGTTTCTCCAGATACTATAAATTGTTCATTAAGAAAATTATCACTAAAAAACATTGTTACACCTGTATTATGCGGTGCATCCTTTAGAAATATTGGTGTGCAGCCATTACTTGACGCTGTTGTAGAATATTTACCATCTCCAGTGGAGATTAAATTTCCAGATATAAATAAATCAAATTATATCATGAAATATGATCATTCAAAAGGTTTGATAATTGGTAATAATGGTTCTGTGTGTGTTTCCCTCGCATTTAAAGTTATTACAGACCCGATCAGAGGTCTAATGGTTTTCGTAAGAGTATATTCAGGTATATTGAAGAATAACTATACAGTTTATAATACCACAACAAAGCAATTCTTTAGGATTGGTAAACTGGTTAGAATGAATGCTGATGTGCCAGAAGAAATTAATATGTTAAACACAGGAGAAATTGGTGTCTTAACTGGTAGTTCTATTGAGGGCAATGTCTCCACAGGTGATACCATTATTTCTCATTGTATTAAAAAGGACGGAGTTAAATCTTTGAAGAAAACTGAAGAATTAACACTGAAGGTTAATCCAATCAGAGTGCCTGAACCCGTATTTACAGTTACCGTCGAACCCAAATCTTTAGGTAATAAAGATTCCATGGAAAAAGCGTTGAAAAGGTTGGTAATTGAGGATCCAAGTTTAAGAATTTCCTTTGATGAGGAAACTGGACAGACTTTATTAAGTGGGATGGGAGAACTTCATCTGGAAATTGCAGGAGATAAGTTGATAAACACCTTGGGAGCAGAAGTTGAACTTGGTAAAGTAACAGTATCATATAAAGAAACGATTAATTCTGATACGTCGATCGAAAAATATTCAGATGAAAAGGGTTATAATTTTTCGATATCTGTAGAGCCATTAGAAGAATCTCGAGATGAGATTTCACAATCTGATTCTTTGAAAGAAAGTTGGTTTTCTTTAGGTAATGACAATAACTATTTGATAATTGAAAATAATCCAAAGTTTAATCCAGAGAAAGATTGGCCTCTTCAAATTAGTTACGATTCAATTGTCAATGCGTTGATATCAAGTTGTGTCGTTGCTTTGCAAAAAGGTGGTAAGATATCAAATTTCCCATTGCATTCCTGTGCTATTCGCATAGGTAATGATTGGGAAATCCCTATTGATATAGAAAAACCCGGTGAGATTTTAAGAATTGCAAGAAATTTGATACTGAAAATATTAAGCGGCTTAAAAATCAGTCAATACTCTGTATTACAACCGATAATGAGACTTAATGTTGTGGTCCCGCCAAGTGATATGGGTGTTGTACTTCGTGATTTGACTAATGATCATGATGCTACAATTTTATCTATTGAGGATCAAGATAGCGTTGATGATACTGTAGATAATTTAATATTCAATAAGATAGCAACTGAGCAATACTTACCAGACGATGTGACATTGAACTTAACTAAAAACTTGAGCACTAACGAGAGTTCTAAGCATATTAAAGCTGAGGTTCCATTGAGAAAAATGATTGCATACAATAAGAAATTAAGAAGTCTCACCCAGGGTAGGGGAGATTTTCATATGTATTTTGAAAAGATGGAACGTGTAACAGCGGATCATTTGAATGAGATCATTGAGGAACTGTAATAGTATATATTTTCATGTATATAGACAATAAGACGTAAATATAAAGCATTATTTTTATTTTTCAAGATATTTTATAATTCGGAAAACATATATTTTTATCATTTTGGAAGCTGTTCGGCATAGTACAAAACATAAAACTCCAGTAAACAAAAAAACAGTAATGATTTTAGCACAGAGTGATATCTACTTGGCTAAATATCCTAAAGGTATGTAATAAAAACCATTTAATAAAGAAAGATATGGAAAAGAAGATGTAGTAAAATCCGCATTATTAGGTTACATAGCGGGGGCAGTTATTACAAATAACCAGACTTTTTTGAGGTGAATGAAATCAACAAACTAAAGCATCGCACTAAGGATATATAAAGATGTTTGTGTTCTATACATTGGATATTAAACAAATCGTACGTTAATAAAACGTGAATGTATATGAGTGCAAAATATTATTAATCTAATACAAAAATAACGCCATTTAGCACCTCAACCACTACCAAACTAGACAGACAAGAAAAATCCTATTTTATAACGTTAATACTATACAGAACCTAAATTTACTGACTAAACAAAGGTTTAATAAATCTTTAATG
>JAXQGP010000467.1:0-17836 GCA_037040125.1 Kazachstania sp. M6911
AGTTTTTATTTTTATATATAAACACATATTATAACAATGGTTCAATCCGCTGTCTTAGGTTTCCCAAGAATTGGGCCAAACAGAGAATTAAAGAAGGCTACTGAAGCTTACTGGAATGGTAAAACTTCTGTTGAAGATTTATTAAAAGTCGGTAAAGATATCAGAGAACAAAACTGGAAATTACAAAAAGAAGCTGGTGTTGATATCATTGCTTCTAATGATTTCTCCTTCTACGATCAAGTCTTAGACCTATCTGTTTTATTCAACGTTATCCCAGATCGTTACACTAAATATCAACTACCTCAATTAGACGTTCTATTCGCTATGGGTAGAGGTCTACAAAGAAAGGCTACTGATTCTGAACCGGCCGTCGATGTTACTGCTTTAGAAATGGTTAAATGGTTCGATTCTAATTACCATTATGTTAGACCAACTTTCGGTAAAAATCTAAGTTTCAAATTAAACGGTCAAAAACCAGTTGATGAATTCTTAGAAGCTAAGGCTTTAGGTATTCAAACTAGACCTGTCTTAGTCGGTCCAGTTTCTTACTTATACTTAGGTAAAGCTGATAAGGACAACTTAGAATTAGATCCAATTTCTTTATTAGATCAATTATTACCTCTATATACAGAAATTTTAACTAAACTAGCTGCTGCTGGTGCCACTGAAGTTCAACTAGATGAACCAACTTTAGTTTTAGATTTACCAGCTAACGTTCAAGCTGCCATTAAGAAAGCTTACACTTACTTCGGTCAACAAGCTAACTTACCAAAGATTACTCTAGCTTCTTATTTCGGTACCGTTGTTCCAAACTTAGATGCTCTAAAGGGTCTACCAGTCTCTGGTTTCCATTTCGATTTCGTTAGAGCTCCAGAACAATTTAATGATGTTATTGCCGCTATCGGTCCAAATCAAACTTTATCTGTCGGTATTGTCGATGGTAGAAATATTTGGAAGAACAACTTCGCTAAATCTTCTGATTTTGTTCAACAAGCTATTGCTAAATTAGGTGCTGAAAGAGTCATCGTCGCTACTTCTTCCTCTTTATTACATACTCCAGTTGATCTAGCCAACGAATCTAAATTAGATGCTGAATTAAAGAACTACTTCTCCTTTGCTACTCAAAAATTAGGTGAAGTTGTTACCATCGCTAAGAATGTTTCTGGTCAAGATGTCTCTGCTGCTCTAAAGGATAACGCTACTGCTATTGCCGCCAGAGCTAACTCTGCTTTCATCAACGATCAAGCCGTTAAGGACAGAGTTGCTTCCATCGATGCTAAGATGTCTACTAGAGCTGCTCCATTCCCACAAAGATTAGCTGAACAAGAACCAGTTTTCAACTTACCTTTGTTCCCAACTACTACTATTGGTTCATTCCCACAAACTAAAGATATCAGAATCAACAGAAACAAATTCAACAAGGGTCAACTATCTGCCGAAGAATACGAAAAGTTCATCAACTCTGAAATTGAAAGAGTCATTAGATTCCAAGAAGAAATCGATCTAGATGTCTTAGTTCATGGTGAACCAGAAAGAAACGATATGGTTCAATACTTCGGTGAACAACTAAAGGGTTACGCTTTCACCACCAACGGTTGGGTTCAATCTTACGGTTCCAGATACGTTAGACCACCTATTATTGTCGGTGACTTATCCAGACCAAAGGCCATGTCTGTTAAGGAATCTGTCTACGCTCAATCTATTACCAAGAAGCATGTCAAGGGTATGTTAACTGGTCCAATTACTTGTCTAAGATGGTCTTTCCCAAGAGATGACATTAACCAACAAACTCAAGCTTACCAATTAGCTTTAGCTCTAAGAGATGAAGTTAACGATCTGGAAGCTGCTGGTATTAAGATTATTCAAGTCGATGAACCTGCTATTAGAGAAGGTTTACCATTAAGAGCTGGTGCTGAAAGATCTGCTTATCAAGTCTGGGCTGCTGAAGCTTTCAGAGTTGCTACTTCTGGTGTTTCTAACAAGACTCAAATTCACTCTCATTTCTGTTACTCTGATTTAGATCCAAACCATATCAAGGCTTTAGATGCCGATGTTGTCTCTATTGAATTCTCTAAGAAGGACGACGCTAACTACATTGCTGAATTCAAGGACTATCCAAATCACATTGGTCTAGGTTTATTCGATATTCACTCTCCAAGAGTTCCATCTACTGAAGAATTCATCACTAAGATTGAAACTATCTTAAAGACTTATCCAGCTGAAAAATTCTGGGTTAACCCAGATTGTGGTTTGAAGACTAGAGGTTGGGAAGAAACTAGATTGTCTTTAACTCATATGGTTGAAGCTGCCAAGTACTTCCGTAAACAATACCAAAAATAAGTTTCTAATTTAATCTAAACTTAAATTTGGCTGGCATTTTTTTAATAAACCAAAAAAAAGTTTCCTACTTTATTTTTTTTTCTATCTTAACTATTGATATAGAGGGGCAGGGGCTACTTTATTCAACATTTGTGGTTTTAAATTTTTTTTATTCATCTTTCTATAGCATTTCCCAATAATTTATTTAAATATTTATACATTGTATATAAATCATGTATATTTTAACGCATTCAACATTCGTTCCAAAAAAACAAAAGCAAAAAAGTCTCTTTTCAAACACTCCTATTATTATTATTATTCTTATTATGTTTATTTTTATTATTATTTGTCGTATATATATTTATTTTTATATTGAGATTTTACAAAAAAAAACTATTAGCTTAATTAAGCTGTACCAACTTTTGAAGCCCAAATTTCTTCAGCTTGAACAATTGTAGCATGATTAGCTAACATTTTATTCATTGTCTCAATATATTCATCATATTCATCAGAATCGAAAACGATACCACCACCAGCTTGTAAGTAAGCAACACCATCTCTATAAACCATAGTTCTTAATGCAATACAAGTATTCATTGTCTTTTGATCATATGACCAATTCCCTACGGCACCAGCATAGACACCACGTCTTTCACCTTCTAATTCTGCGATTAATTCCATTGCTTTAACCTTTGGTGCACCACTAACTGTACCAGCTGGGAAAATTGATCTAAATGCATCAAAACATGTCATTTCAGGTCTTAAAGTACCACTAACTTGTGATACTAAATGTTGAACATGAGAGAATTTTTGTACAGTTAATAATTTATCAACTTTTGTAGATAAGGGATCACAAACTCTGTTAATATCATTTCTAGCTAAATCAACTAACATAATATGTTCTGCACGATCTTTTAAGGAACCGTACAATTCACTTGCTAATTCATCATCTTCTTCTGCTGTCTTACCACGTTTAATAGTACCTGCAATTGGATGTGTAATAACTTTATTATGATTATCAGCACTACATAATAATTCAGGAGATGCACCAATAATTTGGAAATCCAAACAATCGATGTAGAATAAATATGGAGATGGATTAACTGTTCTTAAATGACGATAGATGTTGAAAGGATGTAATGATGTTGGTCTAGCGACTCTTTGAGATGGAACAGCTTGAATGATATCACCTTTCTTAATATGATTCTTTAAAGTACGTACATGATTTTCATAACCTTCTTGACCAATATTTGAAGTGAATGTTTGATTTAATTTAATTGGAGGTTGTTCTGGGTATTCGATAGGTTTTGAATTATCTGTTAATTTATTGTAAATTTCAGAAATAATCTTTTGAGCTTGAATGTAACCTTCTTCCAACGTAGTTTCTTTAGTGTTAATATTATGAATAATTTGAAATCTTTGGAAAACGTAATCGAATGCAATAATTGTATCACAAAGCATCAAGTAAGCTTCTGGTACCTTTAGAACATCCTTTAATGGTCTTTTAGTCTTTGGTTCGAAATAACGAACACAATCATATGAGATATAACCAATGGCACCACCACTTAATTTTGGTAAACCTGGAACATTTTCAGCTAATTTAGTCTTTGCCAATTCTTCTTGTAAGATAGTAACTGGATCAGTCTCTAAGGATTCAGTTGGACCAGTCTTAATGATTTTACGTGGGGATAAACCAATGAAAGAATATCTATCTAATTCATTATTAGTTTTAGCACCTTCTAAAAGAAATGATTCTGTACGGTTTTCATTGTTTAGATTAGTTAATTTCAAATATGCTACATGTGGAGTCAATTCCAATGACGGTAAGAACGCATAGACCGGATACATATTAATATCTTCATCGTTATTTTCAACAACTAATTGTTTTAGGACGTCTAATTCCGGTTGGAATTTGATCTGAGAGTTAGACATTGTGATTAGAGTTTTATATCAGAGTTCTCTTGCAACTATTTTACCTCTAATATATAAATTGAAATCAACCAAGGAAACACTTTATAAGTTATTAAGTGTCTAAATGAACTGTGTAAATATTATATAATTTTACTGACTCATCGAGATTGAACCGTTGGTGATGAACCTGAGAACGAATTATCGAATAATTTTTCACTTTACTATGTCAAACTTGCTATGCGCGCACGGAGAGACGCTGCGACACACAAATTTACATGATAAATATACTCTGTATTTTACCGTAGGAAGTGATCGGCAGGGTAACACTTACGACCATGTTTTGAAGCAACCAATGATATATAATAGAAGAAAATTCCAAATACTTGACTTGTCGTGGTTGTAACTTCCATCCTATGCCCTGGGGGTATCGTCTTTCTTTTGGTATGATCAGACACTATCATAATTACTATCATCACGTCTATTTGGGTGTGCATCAGCATTCACATCGTAAATCACCACAGTACACAACGTACAAATCCGGACAAAACAGAGCGAAATTCAAATTTGAAAATATTTTCTCGCTGTTTGTTGTTGTTGCGAGAACGTAAACTAACAGAGAGAGAGATAGTGAATTAAGAATGAAAATTTCTTTCATGGAGTGAGACAGTGACACAATGTAGTCTAACGTGACTCTGAGGATCTGATTATGGCAGACTCGTAAGATATTTTTCAGATTGATTATTCTTATAGTCATTGTAATTATTTATATATTGTCTCGACACTTGTTTACCTTAATTTAAATTCGATTCTTTATTAAAACCATCTAATCAATTAGTATTGTTATTACCGAGTTTGTTTTGTTCGAAGAAAAAAAAAAGACACATACACACACTACACGATTGTATATTATTATTACATTTGCATCTCTTTCATTTCAATTACTTAACTATCATTAATATTATTTCATAATGGGTCAAATACTTTCAAATCCAGTAATCGATAAAGAACATCATTCAGGTTCCGATGCGTTATCTGCTTTCGGTCTATGTGCCATGCAAGGTTGGAGAATGTCTATGGAAGATGCTCATATCGTTGAATTAAACACTTTAAAAGAAGGTAGCGATGAAGATCATATTGCTTTATATAGTATCTTTGACGGTCATGGTGGTTCCGCAGTTGCACAATTTGCTGGGTCTAAAATGATTCAAATTTTACAAAAACAAGAAAGTTTCATTAAGGGTCATTTATCTCAAGTATTTATAGATACTTATTTAGCTACAGATGAAGCAATTTTAAAGGATCCAATTTTACAAAATGATCATAGTGGTTGCACCGCCACATCAATTATAATTTCAAAGAAACAGAAAAAAATTATTTGTGGGAATTCTGGTGATTCTCGTACTGTACTTTCAATAAATGGTAATGCAAAGACTATGTCTTATGATCATAAACCAACTTTAGTCTCTGAAAGATCTCGTATCTATGCAGCTGACGGTTTCGTTGAAATGGATCGTGTTAATGGTAATCTTGCTTTATCTCGTGCCATTGGTGATTTTGAATTTAAGAAAAATGATAAATTAGGACCACATGAACAAGTTGTTACTTGTGTTCCAGATATTTGTGAACATGATTTAAGTTATAATAATGATGAGTTTGTTATCTTAGCTTGTGATGGTATTTGGGATTGTTTATCATCACAAGAATGTGTTGATTTAGTATTATACGGTATTAATCAAGGTGATATGTCTCTAAATGACATTGCTTCTCGTATTGTTGATGTCTGTTGTTCTCCAACTACCGAAGGTACAGGTATCGGTTGTGACAATATGAGTATTACCATTGTTGCATTATTAAATGAAGGTGAAACAGTTGAACAATGGTTCCAAAGAATAAGAAGTAAAAATCATGCTAGACCAATCTCTTTTGAATTAAAAAGAAAAGTAATTTATAACTATTTCGAATTCCCAGAAGATGAAAGTCATATATTCGATATTACTACCAAAAAGCCTCAAGATAGATTTAACAAGGATTCCAATAATGATCACGAAAGTGGAATGGATATTGATGAAACTACTGACGCAGATGAAGAAAACGGTTCCACTGGTAGAGCTGCTGCTCCAACTTTGAATGGTTTCCCATTAGAAGCTTTATTAGGCGGTGGTATTACAATTTCTCAAGGTCCGGATAATACTCCTTATCTAAGTGGTAACTTAAGTGATATGTTAGCCTCATTCAGAAATCATTATGCAGCTAATGGTAACGCAGCTTCCATCGAAGAAACCGAAGAAGATAAAACTACAACTGAAGAAACTAAATCAAATGACGAAACTAAAAACTAGACCAAATAAATTATGATACCATATAAACATCAATAACGAATGCTTAATTAAAATAATAATTATAACCGAAAAAAACTAAAGACTAAAAAATAATTAGATTTTTTCTCTTCTTTTCTTCTTTTTCTTCTCAAACCAATATAAGTATAAATATTATTGTATCATTATTAAAAATGCTTTAAGCATAAATTAATTATATGCATTTGCTTTTGAATTCTTTCTTATCTCTTCCTTTTTATGTTATTAATTCATAACATCCAAATTTTACCAGCGTATAATCACAAGTTTTTCCAAAAGAGGAAATGAGCAAGATATGATGTAAAACTACTGATATACACTCCTTTCAAAATTTGGATTTTATGTGTACATCGGTTTTCTACTAACTACAAATTCTACACACACATATATATAATATATACATAACTTTTCTAATTACGAAATTAATGAAATAACGTGTAACTAATTGAGTAAATTGTAAATAATCTAGTGCTAAATGAAGTCCCTTAGTATTATAGTAAATGAACAAGATTATTGATTCTTTTTTGATATTGGGCGCTTACCAGAATCACTTTTCGATGGGATATGTAAGAATCTTTTTTTGAAAATATGTGAATGATACCTTTATTGTATTTAAAACTGATATTTATCAAGGGATATATCCGATTATTATCTATTTGGTAATATGTCAGAATGACACTGAATGTTATTAATATGTAGATTGACATGGTATCCTTATTATTCTCAACATAGGACAGATCCCTCCAAAAGAAGCAATACAGGATATCGCTTTCAGTTTGACATTTCTGTCAAAGACACCTTCATATATTTTACAATGTTAATTTCTATATTTAGATATGTAGATGACTTCCTGGAATAAATAAAATTGTTGGAAGTACAATTAATATTATTTTAATTATTAGTTCCAAATATATGAAAAGGGCGGACTGTTCCTCCTGTTTTAAGAATTTACCTAAAATATCTGTTACAAAATCGGAACTACACAACGTGGAATTCTGACATAATGACGACTTCCTAATTCTATATTTTAACTGGACTCAATCGAATATAACAACCTTTTAAGAAAGAACCAAATATAGGTTGCCGGTGCGGATCCTTAACGGATCCAAGCAATGAACATGAATTTGTGATAAAATTGGGACACAGCTTCATTCAGTCTAATATCATAAACTGACAGTTAAGACATTCGAGTAGGAACCCATATTTAATTTATGTTATAATTAATAATATAACATTTTATTACCTTATTAGAAACCCCTAACAGATGTAACTTCCCGGATAGAACCTTAACTTTTCATTTTTTTCTTGCGGTTTTTTCTTGCTTCAACATTTATTACCGACACTAATCTTTAGAGTAAAATGCTTCTATGTTAATTAAAATGGTAGAACTTTTCATATTCTGAACTCATCTTCATATTGACCTCAATAGTAAAGGAGAAATTACGCGGATACCTCACTCTCTAAAACAAATTAGACTCCAGTCGAGGTAATCATCTTCCAATTCGTTGGAAGCTTCCTTAATTCTACGAAACAACTGAATAACCGAAAGTAGCGATTATTACAACTGTTAATATTTATCATATCATCCCTTATGGCCATCGGATAAAATGGATTAGAATAGCAAAATAGTGGTACTTTATAACCACAAAATTGCACGGACAAAATCTTGTACGAGAATATATCTGAACCCTGATCACGACACAAAATCAAGACAAGCTATATTAATTAATTACACTGAGAAAGTGTCATAGGAAAAAAGAAAGGGGTTCGACCCCTCCAAATATGGCTTCATAAATGTGGATGCCCAAAAAGAAATAGACGGAAAAAATTGATTTTCCTGAGTAAAACGACAGAGGCGACTGCTGTTCCTGAAAATCACAGAATTTGTGCAGAACTTGTAGGAACATAACGTTTCATTGAAGCTCTATATGAAATCGCAGCTAGATAGAACAAAATAAATGGAGAATATTGTGGAACTCAAGCTGTAGAAGAATGCCGTACAGAATTTGCAGGACACTTCGTGTCAAACTTTTATATTCCGTAAAAACTTCGTTTCTGCGGTATTGGTTACTAAACAGATGCTAAAAAGTTAAATTTCTGATAAAAATCGTCATTTCTTGTTGTTTGATCAATAATCTGAAAGCTCTTTGAGAAAAGCATTTAGAGAAAGTGAATTGGTGCCCAGTTACTTATTCCTCTTCTGTAATTATATTTTCACTTTCACTAACTGGTCGTAGGATGCCCATATAATTAGTTAAGCTTTCTGGTCCCTTGTTTTACAGTGTGGAACAGAGTATTAAACAATGCTACAAGAAAATAGCATATATAGAAAAAAAGACCTAATAAACGTCTGCACAAGAATATTTTGGGAACAATGTACCGAGGAATCCATATGGTTTTTAGCAAGTTTCCATCCAATATGAGAATTAAAGTAAAAGTACTGTGGAATTATATAACCTCGCAATCGAATCTGTAAGAGAATCCCATCTCCACAAACAGACAGTAACTGAAGCTCATTAGGCCTCCGATGATGCTTACTACCACCGTTAATTAATTGGATAACCTTTACAGTGAAATAGGATATATATTTATAAATGTCGTAAGTAGAAGGCTTCATAAACCAGCTTCTAGCTGTTTACTTATAGAGGTTATGCATACCGACGGTACGAAGTTCTTTTGAATCGTTACAGAATTATATAATCAAAATATAAGCTATCTAAGGTAATAATTATCGGTTTTATTCTACATTTGGTAGCTTGCAACCGACACTAGACCCTCAAATGGATGCCATATATCCAAATGAGATACGTCATTTCTAAGATTGTTGAAAATATAACGAGAGATTGGGTAATTGCACTGTATTCCATACGTAAGAATGCACGAAATAACGTTAAATTAGGTGGGATGGATTCTACATTACGTTGTATAGGGAGCACCAAAGATGTTTTTTTGTTTGTAATAGCCGCCAAATGATACGTGTATGTGAAATTTATGTGAACCATTGGTTTGTTTTTAGATTGAAATAACCCCTCTATTTCCTAGACTGGACTTCATTCATTCACACTAAGATTCTTGTGAAGGGGATACCCTAAACCAGTTCAAGCATCAAAAGGGATATAACACCCAGATTACACTTCTATTTTCTAAAAACACTCTAACCTATTACTATTAGGTTACAATTCATTCGAGCGCGTGGCTTAACTTTCATAAACTACTAATTGGAATATCTTGTAAAAACACGAACTCTCATCTTATATCTATGCTTTGAAATCACTAAGGATCGGAAAAATCAACAACTTCGTCAAGTAATATCAGAAGGTGCCCCACAACCCTAAAAATAGGATACACAAGTAACTCAAGAAGCTAAGGACAGACATTGTAAAACGTTCTCACAGAAACAAGCGCAGAATATATTTTTTGTCCAACAAAAATATATTCGATGGGGTCCAAAATGTTATAGCGAAACGCAGTATAATTATAAGAAGAAAACTACAATTTGTTAAACCCTTTTTTCTATTATTGAGGAGACTACCTAAATTATATGTACATCTAACACTTACATACATGCACAACCCATCTTTATGCGCATTAGCTCGTATATATTTCATAATATGACAGAAATATTTTAATCCTGCAGGTAAGCTATGCAACCGAGTTACAAGAATCCTCTTGAATCCTTGCCGGCTATTGCCGGGACATTATTAAATTCATAACCATACGTACAAGTTTTACGAAATGTAAAACATCAAATTTTGTTCAAATCTACTCAAAAATATCCCCATATATCGCTAGGGATGGTTGTAAATTAAAAGAATATTTGAAATCTTATTAATGGAGTCAATATTCGGTTATTTCGTATCTCATCAATTTGTAGTAATAGTTGACGCAGTCTAATGAAATAAGAAATCTAGTTTCATTTTTTCTTCAGTTTCGCCATTGAAAAAGAAACGTAAAACTGATTAATCTTATTTTTATTTCTTTTGAAATGAAGACTGCAAATCACATTTCTTGACCAGGAAGAAAAAAGGAAAGACAGAAGAGTTTAAAATTAATTTAATTTTTGTCCCATTTCTTCCACAGATGTCATTATTGATGACTTGATTTTCAATAACTTTATCCATGGAATCGTTATGTCAAAACAATCTAATAGGACATCTCTTCGCCACAGTTTCTCGTAATAACAATATGTACAACCCCCACCCCTTGCCCCATCTCTTTTTATTTAAATTTTATTTCCTTTGCTTACCTTTCTGACTCTAATCAATTTTTGTTATTGTTGCAAGTAGCTACTGCGGAACCTGCCAGAGGTTTCCCCCAGAGTAAAAAAAACACTAATAATCAAAAAAGAAAAATTGTATTGTTTCGTCGTTTTCTAATTTCCTTCTTGCTTGCAGGAAAAACTACGTTCACGAAGATAATAAAGTAAAGGATAACATGTTGGATATTTCAAACTTATGCGTTACTTCTACTGGTCATGCATATCGGTTGTTCTTTTGTTCATTTTTTCTCCTGGTGTGCTGTCAATAATTAAAATTATACTATCGTTGTGCTAAGTTGCTCTTGTTTTCAATGTAATTCATATTTTAGTTATCCCTCTATTCTGTTATTATATTAATTAAACTCTCTCTTAATTTATCACTGTAAATTTCTATTAGATTTCTCTATATTTATCTGTGGGTAAACTGCAGTCAGTTATACATTACATATTGCACTGCACCGCATTGTTTACCGTTGTTAATAGTATACATTATATTAGTTGTTATCTTTTTCAGTTATCCATTTTACTGCGTATTGAATGTAGAAATAGTATAATATTACTATATACATCAATACATATTCATTATAATGCCAATTATTTTTTTGTTCTATGTATCATTAGGATTCCACTCCCCAATTCTTACAGTTATTAGTAAAACAGTAATTGAGAAAGTTTCTGAGAAGATTAGGAACTTCAACTAATTTATATCTACTACTGCTACCTTTTCTATTCCCTTTCTCTTCTTGTAACTAACTTGAGTCTTTTTTTCTTTCCATGCTTTTTGATATTTCGATCAAGTATATAACATCCACAGATTTTTACTTATGTATAAATTTCTTTTACATTTAAACCAGACCCTTCTCTTAAGTCAATCTTGGCTGTTAGTTTTTTTTACGGTTGCAACTTTATCTTTCCTTATCTTATCTTATCTTATCTTGTAAATTCTAAAATCTTTGACCATAAATATATCGAAGAGTTATTCATAACCCGCATATTTACTATATCCAGCTTCATCTACTTAGGAATTACATATTTTGTTAATTACAATTAGGTAACCTATCCATTTTTAAAACTATCCATCTATCCTTCGCTTCTATCAGCTATTTCAAATAGGTACTTCTACTCTGAATCAATTTATTCGAGTTCGAATACTTTAACTAGACCCTTTTTTATATTATTTCGATCAATTCGAATTTTAATTTAATTACACATCCAGTTGACTTGAACATTGAATAATGACTACATCTAATCCAAACTATTCATTTCACGCTCCTCCATCTAATATAATAATTAGTAATAATAATAATATACCTCCGGTAGGTTTCACTCAACCAATGACTCAACTACCTTATAGTAATAATACAACAATAACTAATGCAAATGGTATAGCTATTCCTACTGCAATTCCACAATCAAGTGTACCTGAATTTAATCATGAAATGACTAGAAAATATTCGATACCATCCTCTAATAGTACAACTAATTCAAATAAGAATAAAAAATTAGCTAAAAATTCTTCTTCATGGGATCCAATGGATGATTTATTACTACGTCATTTGAAAGAGATTCAAAAAATGGGATGGAAAGAAATTTCTCAATATTTCGATAATCGTACTCCAAATGCATGTCAATTTAGATGGAGAAGACTTAAATCAGGTAATTTAAAATCAAATAGAACTGCTTTGATCGATGTTACTGAATTCCCGGGAAAAATCGAGATTAAAAATCGTACAACTTTAAATACAACTTCTTCAAGAAAGAGAAATTCTTCAAAAACAAAAAAGAATAAATCAGTTTCACCAAATACCACTACTAATGATGATACTAAAAAAATTGATAACACAACTAATGTCCGCGCTCCACATAATATGCAAAATATCCTAAATGGTTCGTCAACAGAATTAGCCAACACTCCACAATTAGCATTATCAAGTGATACATCACCAAAAGGTAGTGTAAGCCATGTACATATACCATCTCCACAGAGATCATCCTCATTCCAACATACAATTACTAGTCCATTGAATGCATCAAACAATGAAGTAAATTCTGTACGGAATGGAAGTATCCCAATTGCCAATGGCTCTACACAATGTTTACCGGCTGGCCCAGTTAGTTCATTTGTTGATAAATTTGCTAAACCAAGATCTTATTCTTATACTCCATTATCATTAGCTAGACCAACATCTCAAGTTCAAACTTTACCATTAGGTGTTAATAATCCAATAAAACAATTACCTTTACCTCAACCATTCGCATCTATACAGCAACAACAAACATATGTTGATAAAGAAAATGTTGGGTTTGTTCCAAAAGTTTTCGTTAAATCAAGAAGAGGTTCTTCCATCGTTCCATCTCCATCTCAATCTGTTTCATCATCTATATCTCATACTGATATTTCTAGCGCTTTAAACACTACATTAAACTCTTCTAAATCTAGAAAGAATTCTTTTACAAGCTGGTCTTCAAGAAGATCATCATTTAATGTATCCTTAAGCAATGGTACCACTAGAAGGTCATCGATGGTAATTCCACCTAATACAGCTTCTAATGTCTTAGGTAGTAGTTTAAGTAATCAAGTTGCTCATTTATCTAAGGAAAGAAGAGAATCTTTAATTAAGAAAGAATTTGTTGCACATCAACAAAATAGACAAAGTTCATACCTAGAGAATGCTCCAACTAATCCAAATGTCATATTTACTAATCAATATACATTTTCATATATTCCTCCTCCTTCTCCAGTTGCTCCACAAGCTAATAAAGTTAATGGTTCATTAAAATATACATCAAAGAATTTAGAACAAGTTGCACAACTTAGATCCATCTCTAATTTATCAAATTATTCTACTATTTCCAGTTCTTCAATGGAACCAACTGTAGATAAGAAAGGTTTATTTAATGCATGGACCATAGAAGAAGAGCAATTATTAATCGATAGTCGTGCTAAGAATCTTTCACCTGTTGAACTTTCCATTGTGTTACCAAATAGATCGAAGGAGGAAATCGAAGCTCGTTTGAATGCATTTTCATCAGACTCTATCTCTGGTCCATTATCACCAAGAAAACCACTTTCTGTTAATCAATTAGCTATGCAGAATGATGAAGACGAAGTCGATCCATTACATAGTCACAACTCAATTACTCGTCCAGATTCATTATCCACATCCTCATCTTCCTGGTTTGTATCAAAGGATACTAGTCCAGTGAATTCCAGTACTGATGATTCTACTTCCACTACACCATCAAGCATAACAAGTACTTCATTCAGTAGAGGTTTAAACAAACCTAACCTTAATCAAAAGATGACATACAAGAGTGGTAGTAATATGAATAGTTTACCACCTCATTCTGAAGGTGTTGTCACAGAACAAAATTTCACTACTAGTAATCAATACCCACAAAGATCTGGTTCAAATGCCCAATTACCAAGCATTTCCTCAATCTTCAAGACAATGATGTAGCATTAGTGAGATATATAATTTAAAAATAGATAATACATACATACATACATACACACATGACACTGAAGTGATTACTACAATTAATAACCTCCTTTCATAACAATTTTTGGTAGTCAACACTATGTTCCTACTCTGTTCTGGTCCGTAAATGATCTGTTAGTTGTTTTAGTAGTACCTTGCCTTCACCAACTGATCAACGACTTAACAGTTACGCGTTTATCTATTGCTGTCGTGCACAGTGACAAAAAATCGGAATCGCGAACTATTTTTTTCACCTCTGAAAAATTCGTTCGCTGGCAAAAATAAAGATTTTCCAGGACGATCGCGTACGTACCGTGCCGGGAAAACTGAAAGTTGAAGGAAGCAGCAGCAAGTTGTTCGTTGTTCTCTGAAAATTTCAAGATACGTGTCACACAGAGAGTGAGAGAAAGTAACAATCAATCAATAATGAATTTGTTCACATCTTCAATGATTCGAAAGCTTACGTATCACTATCTATCGTGTAACTTATAAGTGATTTCGTGTCTTACATATAAGTTATTGTTATATATTTAGTACATTTTATCCTTTAAAGATATCTTATATTTTGCCTTCTATTTCCTTTTCATTATTATTTTTTACCTTTCAATAAATAGATTGAATAAGGTATACAAATTAATTGAATCATTAATTCGCGTCTAGTTTAATAGAATATTAAAA
This sequence comes from Kazachstania sp. M6911, assembly GCA_037040125.1. Taxonomy (NCBI): domain Eukaryota; kingdom Fungi; phylum Ascomycota; class Saccharomycetes; order Saccharomycetales; family Saccharomycetaceae; genus Kazachstania; species Kazachstania sp. M6911. The sequence goes on from JAXQGP010000467.1 coordinate 15,003, forward strand.
TTATAATTTAATTCCTTCCACATATCCTGATTTGTAATATATATCATTAAACCGTTGTTATTACATATTTTATTTCAAAACATAATTTACACATACAATAATAAATAATAAGAAATGTCTGCAGCAGTTCCTCCAGGTGGTCAACGTACATTACAAAAGAGAAGACAAGCTCAGTCTAATAAAGACAAGCAATTGAATAAAACTCCAACTTCTGCTAGATCTGCTGGCGTTGATGGTTCATCTAACTCTATTTTAAAGATTTATACTGATGAAGCTAATGGTCTAAGGGTTGATCCTTTAGTTGTTCTTTTCCTAGCAGTCGGTTTCATCTTCTCTGTTGTTGCTCTACATGTTTTAACTAAAGTCACAGGTAAGATCTTCTAAGTAATATTATTTTACTTATATTATCTTTTTTTCAAAATCTCCCTTCCATCTTTATATTCTAATGAGTATATTATATTTTACTTATCTGAAAAGTAAAGTGTAGCAACAATGAAATTAATACAACAAGAAAAAAAAAAATAACTAAATAACTAAATTTAATCAATGAGATTCACTAAACATTACGACTATAGTATTTGGTAGTTTTCATGATTTCATCATATACAAACCATCCATACATATTTACATAAACATTTTTCAATGCAATAGCAACATTAATAGTAAAAAACTAACGAGAATTATATATCCTTTATATAACACAGTCTATCTTTATTTTTGTTTGCTTGTTTGTTTGATAATTATTCATTTCGTATTGATATTACTTATCTGTAAAAGAAAAAAGAAAAAAGTTATGAAAAAAATTCTATATATTAAAGAGTTCAAATAATTGCCCAACGAGATTTTTTAAACTTATGAATCACTTTAAATTATTTGAAACTATGTGTATTTATCTTACTTTGCCGTCCTTGGCTTTCCTAGTATATTATTTCTCAATTTGCATTTGTTAAAACATGCGAGATGCAAATGAAGAGAATTGTTTTTTCCTAATGTACATTTTTTGTTTGAAAATCTTTCTTATTCAGATTTATTTAATATTTCAAAAACTTTTGATAAACCATGTTATCAGTTTCATCACAATAAGTATAACCTAAATCTTCTAAGAATTTTTGGAATGTTAAATTTTCTCTTGGTGGAACTGAAATACCAGCTAATACTTTACCAATATCAGCACCATGATTTCTATAATGGAATAAAGTTAAATTCCAGGATTCACTTAAACCTGATAAGAATTTAGTTAAAGCACCTGGTCTTTCTGGGAATTCAAAAGAAATGATTTTTTCATTTGGAACCTTTGAAGCGCCACCAACTAAATATCTACCATGAGATTTAGCCATTTCATTATCAGAAATATCAACAGCTTCAAAACCTAAAGCATGTAATTGTTGCATAACTTGTTTAATTTCCTTTTCACGATCAACAACACTAAAGGAAGTATAAATACAAGCCTTTGGAACATCACTAGTAGATTCATGACGATGTTCATTATAACGGTATGAGAATTCAGTAACAGATCTTGGATGAATAACTTTTTGTAATTTCTTGAAAGAACCTGGAATATCTGGAATAGTAACTAATAAGAAGACTTCTTTACCTTCACCAAGAACAGCTCTTTCAGAGACGAATCTTAATCTATCGAAGTTCATATTAGCACCAGATAAGATTGGAACATAAGTATGTTTGGAATGATCAATTTCTGGATGTAAAGTATTAATATATTTCTTCATACCTGCAACAGATAAAGCACCAGATGGTTCGACGATACTTCTAGTATCTTCAAAGATATCCTTGATAGCAGCACAAATTTCATCAGTATTAACTAAGACAACTTCATCAACAACTTCTTGACAAACTCTGAAAGTTTCTTCACCGATTAAACGAACAGAGGTACCATCAGCAAAACTACCGACTTGAGGTAAAGCAGTTCTCTTGTTAGATTGTAAAGAAGTATGTAAAGTAGCAGCATCAAAGGTTTCGACACCAATAATTTTAATATGTGGAGCAATACGTTTCAAATAAGCACCTACACCTGCAATGAAACCACCACCACCAACTGGAACGAAAACAGCACCGATTTTATTAGCATTTTTAACTTGTCTTAAAATTTCCATAGCAACTGTACCTTGACCAGCAATGACATATGGATGATCGAAAGGAGGAATATTAGTTAAACCACGTTCTTTAGATAATTTAGCACATTCTGTCTTAGCTTCATCGAAATCATTACCATAAAGAACAACTTGAGAACCTAAACGAGAAACATTTTGATATTTAATAGATGGAGTCGAAACAGGCATAACAATAGTAGCAGGAATATTTAAATGTTTAGCTGCAAAAGCAACACCTTGTGCATGATTACCTGCAGAACAAGCAATAACACCTTGTGCCTTTTCTGAATCATCTAATTTAGCAATCATATTATAAGCACCACGTAATTTAAATGAAAATACAGGTAATAAATCTTCTCTTTTCAATTGAACATTTGTATTTAAACGAGATGATAAACCAATACCCTGACTCATTGGTGATTCACTAATAACATCATAAACAGATGAACGTAATACTAAACGAACATAATCTGGTGTACCATCAGTTCTTAATTCATCAAGTTTTAATTCCGAATGTAATTTAGCAATAGATGGGGATAAATTTTGATGTAATTTAGCAGATAATTGTAAACGTAAAGATTTAGTTAATACATTTTTATTAGAATTCCGTAGTAATTGTTCAAATCTCAATGGATTCAACATCAGTTTAGTCCCGGACATATTGAGTTTGGTTATATGTATTCTTACTATATTTTTCCAACTAAGAAATGAATAAAACGGAGTTAA
>JAXQGP010000468.1:0-20968 GCA_037040125.1 Kazachstania sp. M6911
ATGGTTTCGGAAACACCGAAAAAGTTGTGGCGTTAGCAATTGAAATTTAATTGAAAAATGGTTATTATAACCCGTGATAACTTTTAGTAATTGAGAATTTAGATTTCTACGTGGGAAAAAAGAGAAATGATGCCATAATTTGTACAAGCCGCGTATATAACCTAAGATATGTCAATATTCTCTTAACATATTTACGTAATTTTACGCAAAATTAATGACATGAGAGGCTTCAAAGTTTAGTATCTTGTGCCTCATTTTATTAGGAGATAAACATTTTTGTCTCAGCCGTTTGTATTATTTTTGTGGCATAGGAAACCATTAAATAAATTAGAATAATAGTAGTATTTTGATCCCGCTTCGGTTGTTAAGTTTAACAGCCACCCCGGCTAGACCCCCCCCCCCTTTATCTCCTCTTTATTACTATTCATTAATAGCAGAATAGGCATTTCGATGAGCCAGTTAAACTGTTTAGATATTATATTATTCTGATTTTATTATTTGATTGGGTTCAATAGAATAATATCAGTAGCATATAATATGACGTATATGTAATATGTGCCTTACTTCAGGGGGAATATACATCTTATGCATTTTTTGATAGATATCAAAGGTTCGCTGACCTAACCGCGGAAGGGATTACGGATTCCTATTAAAATTTAAGCCACTTACATAAGAACAAGGTTAATAATGAGAGAGCTACATTATGATGCTGAACCAATTGAAAATATCAAAAATCTTCTCGATTGACAAATCCTATATCAACATTAAATATTACAGTTGCCAGAACAGAGTTCGTAAATCGTGAAGTTTCTTTATTTTATTTATGATTTTTTTTTTACTTTATCTATTTAAATCTTATTATTATTATATATGTTAATGTATATGAGGTTGATGTTTAAAATAAACAGAGAAGACGTAAATATTCTCGTTCAGAATGTTGTTGTTTCAATAGAAATTTTAGTTCTTTTTTTTATTGCTTATTTAAATTTGTAACCGATTAAAGCTTGAGTAGCTTTCAAAGCCTCGTACTTTACTCTTGAATCGCTATTGTTCAATAATTCCATTATAATAACTTTACCATTCATTTTATTTAAAATATCAATACTTTCCGGTAGATAATCAATAACATGAGTAATGTCATTTAATAAAATTTGAATAATAATTTTATCATCATTTTTCTCCTTGAATTCAATTAATAAGGAAATTAATTGTTTAAATAATTTCCAATCGTCCTTCTTAAATTCATTAATGTTATCACTCCAGAAACCATTATCAATATGAGGTGGAGACCAACAAATTAATTTAGAATTTAACTCAGCTGTATATTCATCAATGGATGTTAATTCTTGATATTCTTCGTCTAAAATTGCTTTTAATGTAACAATACCTTCTCTTAATTCTTCATCAGAATATTTTCTACCAGTTAAACTGTCTAAAGTTGGAATACCATTTCCTAATAAGATTAGATTTTTAATAAATGTTTTATGACCTTTAACTGGTTTTGAACAACATTGTAATAATATTGATATAGATACTCTTGTAACTTTTTCTTTAATGGTAACTTTAATTAATTTCAATAAATTCAAAAATTCATTCAAATATTTAGTAATAATTTCACTTGCAATTTGATTATCAAATGTCAATAACCAAATTAACATTAATGAATAATATTGTAATTGGATACCTAAGTTATTTGTATTAGTATTAACAATAACAACATTTTCGTTATCACCATGGTTACTATTATGATCATATGGTAAATTATTTTTATTATTAATTGATCTTCTAATAATTTGGAAAATTGTTGGTAATATTTGTTCTTCATTAGTCCAAATTAATTTACGATATTCTGGGATAGTACATAATTCTTGTAATTCTCTTATTGTAACATAACAGGTATCCATTTGATTAACATTTTGTACAATCGAGATAAATTTTTGATTCTTTAATAATTGAGAAACCATCTTTTCATTATCTTTACTTGAAAATTGAATCAATAAAGAAACAATATTAAAGGAAGATATTAAGATAGTTTGTTGGTCATATGATTCATTGAATGAAACATCAAATAAATTTTTCAATTGATTTGGATTCTTTTTGAAAAATGTTACAGTATCATCAGCAATATTACCAATTTCACACGATAAAAGTTCACTAATTAAGTTTAAAACAGATTTAATTGAATCTGTATTAGTCGAAGTAGCTAGAAGATGTAATAGTGGTAAGATAACATTTTCATTAATCTTTAAAGTTTCTAAATCATGTTCAGTACCATTATTTTTAACAATTAAATTTTCTAGTTTTTTAGCAACAGCAGCATCAATCTCACTAATTTCTGAAGCTCTAGCTAATGCATCCCATGCAACTGAACGAGAACGTATAGCGTTACGAATTTCTGTGAAATGAGTACTATCTAATAAAATTCTTTTAGCTCCTGTTGACATCTTTATTTTATAATTTTCTTTGGGATTAATAGAGAATTATCGGTCTTCAGAACAAATATATCTTCAAATGAGATCTCGTTACTTCGGTAATGATATAATTGTACACTAAAAAGATGGGTATATATGCACGGTTTCTTATCACAAACAATTGTAAATGTTTTATATAATCGTGTATTATATTAGTTTTCCTTTTTAACATATCATTGAAATTTATTATATATAATATGAATAAATTAGAAAGCAGCCACTTTTTCTTAGCTTGCTGCAACCGCTTTGAGACAGGCGACCGCATTTTTCATTTTTTTGCAACAGCAAGGGCGAAAGGATTAAAAGAGAACCAAAACCCGTAATTGAGGGTAACGTTTGAAGAGTAATGCCAGTGTCAGTAAACATATACAGAAAGTCACTTTCGAAATGATGACAGTAAATGTACTGAAATATCACTAGTTCGGGTTTCGATCAGTCTGTAATAGCAGAAATGTAACGTAAGCATTTTCATGAACAAGAGATATGTATGGTAATTTACAATTCTGAATAAAACAGAAATAGCAAAAATAGAAAAAGATAAACTAGTCATAATGATTATTAATATATTATTAAATTTTTGATTATATAATATAAATGCAGTTTTAAATAGTAATTATTTTGTTATAATAATGTGTAGTAGTTAGTATACATGGATAATAAAATATATAGAGCGAAAAACCAATTTTTCTGCTTTGTTTATAATTATATTTTATTTTTTATTATTGGGTTTCGTTAAAGTTTGTTTGTTTGTTTTTATATATTAAAATGGTGTCATGAATATTTAAGAATTTGATTGTGATAAAATAAAAGAGAAATTCAAATAAATTATGAAGATTCTCTGTCAAATTCTTTACTCATGTCAGCATTTTCAATAGCACCACAAACGGTTTCACACATGATACCAGTAACTAAGTATGGATCAATGTTAGAAGCTGGTCTACGATCTTCAAAGTAACCGTAACCTTCTTTAGCGACAGATCTTGGGATTCTAATAGAAGCACCTCTGTTAGCGACACCGGCAGAGAAGTTGGTCATTGAAGCAGTTTCATGTCTACCAGTTAATCTTTGTTCGTTATCAGCACCATATAATCTAATATGTTCTGCATGTCTCTTAGATAATTTTTCAATGGCAGAATCGATGTATTTCATACCACCTGGAGCTCTCATGTTTCTTGTAGAAACGTTGGTGTGACAACCAGCACCATTCCAGTCACCTTCCTTCAAAGGTTTTGGATGGAATGAAATCTTAACACCGAATTCTTCAGCGACTCTATGTAAGAAATATCTGGCAACCCATAATTGATCACCCATGTCAATACCAGTACATGGACCAACTTGGAATTCCCATTGAGATGGCATAACTTCAGCGTTAATACCAGAGATTTCAATACCAGCGTATAAACAAGCTCTGTAATGAGCTTCAATAACATCTCTAGCATAAACTTTACCGGCACCAACACCACAGTAGTAAGGACCTTGTGGGGCTGGGTAACCACCCTTTGGCCAACCGTAAACACCATCATACATGTCGAATAAAGTATATTCTTGTTCTAAACCGAACCAGATTTCTTCATCCTTATGAGCGGCAAATAATTTAGCAGCTTCATGTCTGTGGTTAAATTTGTTTGGAGTACCATCATTGTTATAACATTCAGCTAGGACAACAATGTTATCACCTCTTCTGAATGGATCTGGATAAAAAGCACAAGGCTTTAAATAAATATCAGAATCATTACCTGGAGCTTGGTTAGTTGAAGAACCATCGAAGTTCCATTCAGGTAATTGATCTAAAGAAGTAATAACTTTCTTTAAAGTTCTACCCTTTGAACGTAAATGACCAGTACCATCTACCCAGATATATTCAGCGATAATTCTACCTCTTTGGTCAAGATCTAAATATTTTTGTAGAATTTGAGTCTTTTCAATACTAACGTCAGTCATTTTTTGTAAATTTGTTGTTGTTGTTATAAATTTGGGGAGATCGTAATACTAGTTATTTGACTTATTAGTCTTTTTTGTATTTCTTGGCTGATGATATATTTTTTTCTTATAATATAAATTTGGAAAGTGAAAGGAATAAATGGAAATACTTTTGATTGTTTAAAGTAAAAGTTATTCCTATATATATGTTTTCTAAATAGTAATTAAAAGTTGATTAGATTTTTCACAAAATTAATAATAATGCCTTACCATTAAGATTAATCTTAATTAATTGACTGAAAGATGATGATGTTAATTATCATAATTGTTAGTTAATCATTTTGTAAATAAAAAGAATGTCCTTGTACGGAGAACACTTCGTACAGTAACACAGAGACAGAGATAGAGACAGAAAAGATAATGACAATCAGTTTTCTTCAGTTAATTAATTTTAGAACGACGAAATTTTTCTAGCTTGAATAAACTCGGTGTTGCAGTCCCAACTCAGACTGGCCGGCACAGCTGGAAAATTTGACTGATATTTAGATGTCGGAAAAAAGAAACAATTCGTTGTCATTCATATTTTAATTGCTTTTGTGGCAAGTTCTGTGCGGGCAGTTCTCTGTGTCAACAGGGAGGAAAATCTGGTAAAGTGTCCTCACTTTGAAAAGTAGTACATATGTTATGGGGAGGGACAATTGTGCTATCAATTAATGGTCAGACGCTCAGAAATAAATGTGCAACGGAAAAATGGAAAACAAAACAAAAGAAGGACATCTCTTTGATAAGGACAAATGAGGCTCCGAGATGAGGACAAAATGACTGTACGTTCTCAGTGATTGTCGCACCAAATATTATCGACAATACAAAAAGAAAAGACTGTTGTGGACGGATCGGAAACGCCGAAGTGATGAGACAATGACTATTATATGTGGGGGGGCAATTATCGCAGTGAAACTTGCAGTAAATTTTGATATAGTATGATCGGTAATTATTATCCGATTCAATGTTGTCTTGCTGTTTCTCAAGGGATGAAACTGAAAATACCTCATACAAATTTTTTTAAAAGAAGTCATCATTAGATACGGAAAGACCCTATTGAACAGTGGGAAAAGAAAAAGTCAGCTTGGCGTGATAGATTGTGTGCTTGTGTGCACTATCTCCTTCGTACAATTTGGTTTGATGAGGCTCTGTTTCTCAAATTATTTTTTCTCGTGTTCGTGTTAATTTTCTTCGATTCAAAACCGAAAAGGAGTTAAAGTTAGACAAGAGTCATTTCAAGATGAACAAAAATCTCATTTTGAACGAGATTCAGAAAATTTGTGCAATATTTTCTTAGTTTTTTTGAGGATTTTAGGGGCAATTCCTTCTGGAAAGGCCAGCCATTTTTATTTTTTGTGTTTTTTTCTTTTTGTCAAAAATATCACTTTGTACGGTGAATCTGATCATTAGTTTCCCATTTTGTTAATACGATGTCTGTAAACTAAATGGCCTATAATCGTCCCAAAATTGTCATTTAATTCCCCTAAAATGGAAGGGTCCCCTAATTGCATGATCAGTTGTCCCTCAGATAAGGACAAGTCTGTTGTATTACACTTTCTGTGTTAAACACTGCATCATCCATGTTTACATTTGTCTCGATTAAAGACAGGAGAAACTACTAATACAAATATTGGTTGTACAGCAAATTGTTAGAAACAGCACATTAACTTGCGTTTGAACATTTACGCCGTCAATTGAAAAAAAATAATAGATCTAAATATCTCTTTGCACGACATAATAATATTAACGACTTAGTTATTATTGTCCTCTTCTTCAAGATGTCAAGCGTCAAAAAGGCGTCATTCGAATAGTCTTTAAACAATAATATTTACATTTTGATTTAATTAAATGATGCAAGGTAGGAAGGACTACTTTATTTTCAGTACTGTAATCAAGTTATGTTACGCCGTTTCTAGTTTATGCATGATTAAAAATTAGAATTAAAAACAAAAAAAAAATAGGGACGATCTAGATAACGTCACAAATCCATTTTGTTTTATTCTTGAAGCAATGCAATAAGATTTTCCCAGAGGATGGCGAAATTTTTCAATTAGAAACTCCATGAAAGAATGCCCTTCTTATTTTAGAATATTTCCGAAAAGGAAATTAATATCCGTTTTAGTATATTTCTTAATGAAGTATGCTTTGTTTCTGTTGCAAATGATAATAATTTGAATGATGTCAGTTAAAAATCATAGCCTTTGTCAATATATGTATATCAAAAGGAAAATACGATATTCTCCCTTCAACCGTCTATTATTTTTTTTCCCACTTTCTAGAATCTTATTTCTTTGATTTAATTGGGCGATAAAGATTGTATTAAATGATTTTCGCCAATGTTTCTTTACGGTGCCTTGATCGTAATTGTGTTATTATTTTGGTTTTAATTGACGTTATCTTTTAATCATTTTATTCTCGATCTTAATTTGACTTTAAAAGAGATTGAAGATGTTTAAATTTTAATGCCATACCATTAGCGTCATTCATTTTATGAAAATAACAGTTTCTTTTTAAAAAATTAATGAAACAAATTCTAATTTTCAGAAAAAATATTTGTTATGGTTTTGTAAATTGAATAATTTTGTGCTTTGTTAACCGCCAATGACTTGAATGATAATACCTTTTTTTTAAGGATGCATTACATCCATTGGTAATCATTCATCATATCTTACTTTTTGCTTACACATAGTAAATTTCATGCCTCATCTCAGTAATTACTTGAACTTGGACTCCCTGTTGCAGTTTTTGCTTTTTTTCCAAATTTGTTTTATTAATATTACATATATTTATATATATATTGTATGGTACTTTCTAAATTTTATTTAAATATTCACGACTAATGTTCTTTAGCTTCATCTTTATTGGATTCAATTTCATAGTCTGCTTTAGTATACCATTTAGCTAGTTCCCATGATGGTAAATTACACATTGAGACACTACTAGTCCAACCTTGAATCTTACGATCCATCGTTATTTGATTAGCAAACGTAGTAATCTTATATTGTGGGAATCGTACAGAAAGTTCTTTAATAATACGTTGTTCCATACCATTAATTAATGATGTTGCTCCTGTAACAATAATATTTGTTAATAATGTTGAATAAATATGTTCAGGTGTTGTTGTACTTGAACCTAATGAATTAATACCACCTGTTAACCCGCTAGTACCATTGTTACCGGTATTACCACCAGTTGAAATACCAAATGAATTAGTATTTTTGGATGGATTAGTATTTGGTTGAATTGTCATTGAAGCACCTAGGGATCCAACAGTATTTGTACCAACAGAACTAACGCTAGCACCTGCCTTCTTGATGGATTTACCTATTATCTCTCCTAGACCATCATCTTTTGTATATTTATCTGATACTAAACCTGGATTAAATAAGGATTCAGCTAATTGATAACAGTCACGCAATTCTAAAGATATAGTTTGTTTAGAAGTTTTACCATTACCTTTAAATAAGAAATTTTTCTTTTGTGATAATGGATTATTATTTGTAATTGAAGCAATTGCGGCTGCATCTAATTTAGTTTCGGTGTTATTTGTTGAATATTGTTGTAATTGTTCTTGTTGTCTAATTTGTATCTCTGCTTGTTCTTTATAATATCTTTCTAATTCAGGCAATTCTTTATCACTAACTTGTAACATATTGATTTTAAAATCTTGAACCCAAGTATTTGATTCATACCAAATATCGACTGAATCCTTAGCTTCTAATGTTCTTGTTGTTGTATCATTATTAGATAAAATAATATCACCATCTGCATCAGTCATTTGGAAAGTATCTGATTTTAATAAATCATTTAATTTTTCAGTAACTATATAATCTAAGAAATCACCGGAAAACCTTGATCTCATTACACTCGTCTTTACTATAGTGCCATCAACAATTGGTGTTACATTACAACCGGAACTACCAAGATCAATTACCAAAGCAGAAGTCTTACCCATTGCTAAAGCAATTGCTAATGGTTCAATAACAATTTGGAACACAGGAACATTCAATTTATTAAACGCTAAATTAAAATATCTTTCAATAATTTTATTAGCTAATTCATTTTTCAAATGTGGTACAGTAATTACTAGCGGTAAATCCTTTGAATCACATTTTAATTCAGTTTCATAAATATATTTCAATTGTTGTTCAATTACGGTCCAATTATAAGGGATACCATTACCATCAACAGTAGTAAAAATTTCTAAATTTTCTTGAGATTCATTTTCATTTCTAGCGATACACTCTTCTAACATATTAATGGTACCAAAAATGTATTCGCTACCTTTTCTAATATAACTAGATGGTAATATACATTGTGGTAATTCAGTATTATTGAAACCTGCAATTGTATGGTGGGAACCAATCTTAATTACAACACATTTCTTATCGTGTGACATCTTTAAAACTATATGTGTTTGTATCCTTTAAAATAATTTGTATTCAACCAACAACCGATACTACGCGGGATGGAAGTATATATCACTATGCGTAAATGTATAGAATGGTAAGGTCTTGTAATTGCTCAAGTAGCCGTTAGAAAATCTTATTGGATATAACAATCTTTTCTCTATGAGACTTTTCCTTTTGTTGTTTCTGGATTAAAATACGTTTATCATATGTTCTTTGCAGATTTCACTCGATAAACAGTTTGTTGTGGCACTACAAATTATTATGAAAGTTGAAGCGAAAAATAATATATTTTTCAAAAATTGGTGAATCTCGCGCGCGTGCAAACGGAAGAGCGAAGAAAATTATTTGGTGACAGCTGAATTTGTTTATTAAGAGACAGCTTAGTGCGGGGATCGTGAACAAATGCTATGGTTGAGATATATTATAGGGATATGTGTCCCTCATTATATGTAATATTGATTACTTATGGGTGTAATTTAAACTGAGTCAGTTTCTCATTAGGCAGGAATGCTGGAGATTCAATTATTGCTACTTTCAAAATATATCATTGCATACGATTGTTTACTTTGTCAGCTCTATTTTAACGTTTTTGAATGAAGCAGTAAGTTATTCAGTAAAAATATTTCCAGAAAATACAAAAATGTCTTCGGTTCTCTGTTTGTCCTTGGAACCTGGAAACTGTACTCAATTCAGTAATTGTAATTTAAGGTATGAAGCATATTGCTCCAGATGTTGGATTAACCTACCCAACATTTAGAGGAGTTTTACAGTGCTAAACGCTCTACCCAATATTAACTTGTATAAATTAGCAGTATAATTGAACAAAAAAAGGTGCCTGTTAAATATAACGGTAAAGTGTAATCTACAGAAACTATCCCTGATTATCCAGTCATTTAGACATGCCTCATTGTTCTACTCAAATTCTCATCCAGAAATATTATCTTATTTCACAATCATCAACTCTTCGATATTTCTATACTAAAATTTGTAAACTCTGAGTGCCACCCACCTACATATACATCTTCTGGCTGGCATTATGTACAACATATTCAAGATTTGTGACACCCTTGTTAGATCACCCGTACACAGTGATACTTTTTCGAGTAATTTTCTGCACCGCAGCGGCAGCGACAAAAGAAATTTGAAAAATTTTCAGTCATCGCCTGCAATGAATTTTTCACATCTTGTCCTAGTATGGTAAGCTGTAGACAAACAGATACAGAGGGAAACAATTATCTGCCTGGCGATACAATGGTTTGACAGACTCTGTTTCTCATCTCTATTCTAATTAATCTTTCACCAGAACTGTGCTAATTTCTACTAACGTTTGACATCTTCTTCTCTTTCAGGTTTCAATTGTTGTCATGCTGTTGTCTGGTATGTAAATATTTTCAATTTAGTCCATATTCTTCTTGTATATATCTTTTTTTTTTATTATCTGTTACCTGTTAATTATGCTTAAGAGTGTATTTGGTCTACCATTACAACTAGCGACTCAAAGATCATTCTCACGAATAATATCTCGATCAATGTCCGAACAAATTCCAACTACACCAGCTGCTAAACCAGCTGTCAATGATTCTGCAAAGCCTCAACACCCAAAGAATGGTAAGAGTAAAAAATCAAAATTACAAGTTTCATTAAAGACTCCAAAGGGTACTAAGGATTGGTCCGATACTGATATGGTTATCAGAGAAGCCATCTTTAACACTTTATCCAATTTATTCAAGAGACATGGTGGTCAAACTATTGATACCCCAGTATTTGAATTAAGAGAAATTCTTGCCGGTAAATATGGTGAAGATTCTAAATTGATTTATAATTTGGAAGATCAAGGTGGTGAATTAACTTCATTACGTTATGATTTAACTGTTCCTTTCGCTAGATTTGTCGCTATGAACAATATCCAAAATATTAAAAGATATCACATTGCTAAAGTTTACAGGAGAGATCAACCTGCTATGACTAAAGGTAGAATGAGAGAATTTTACCAATGTGATTTCGATGTCGCTGGTGTTTATGAATCAATGGTTCCAGATGCTGAAATGTTAGATATCGTTGTTGAAGGGTTAACTAGTTTAGGTATTAATGAATTCAAGATTAAATTAAACCATAGAAAGATTTTAGATGGTATCTTCCAAGTCGCTGGTGTCAGCGATGAAGATGTCAGAAAGATTTCTTCAGCAGTAGATAAATTAGATAAGAGTCCATGGGATGTCGTTAAGAAGGAAATGGTTGTCGAAAAGGGTCAAACTGAAGAAACTGCTGACAAGATTGGTGAATACGTTAAATTAAATGGTTCTCTAAGAGAAGTTTACGATGCTTTAACTAAGGATGCTACCATTTCTGCCAATGAAAAGGCTGCCGAAGGTCTAAAGGAAATGGAAAGTTTAATGACATACACTGAAGCCTTCGGTATTGATAAATTCATCTCCTTTGATTTATCCTTAGCTAGAGGTCTAGATTACTACACTGGTTTAATTTATGAGTGTGTTACTTCTGCTTCTGCTGCTCCAGAAAATGCTGCTGAATTAAAGAAGAAATCAAAATCTTCTGAAGATGCTTCCGAATATGTTGGTGTCGGTTCTATTGCTGCTGGTGGTCGTTATGATAACCTAGTTAACATGTTTGCTCAAGCATCTGGTAAAAAATCCGCTCAAATACCATGTGTTGGTATTTCCTTCGGTGTCGAAAGAATCTTCTCTTTAATTAAACAAAGAATCAATTCCGCTGATATTAAACCAATCTACACGCAAGTCTTCGTCATGGCTTTCGGTGGTGGTAAAGACTGGACTGGTTATTTACCAGAAAGAATGAAGGTTGCCAAACAATTATGGGACGCTGGTATTGAAACTGAATACGTATACAAGGCTAAGGCTAATCCAAGAAAACAATTTGAAGCTGCTGAAAAGGCTGGTGCTCCATTAGCAGTTATTCTAGGTAAGGAAGAATTCGCTGAAGGTAAGTTACGTATCAAGAGACTTGGTCCAGAATTTGCCGATGACGATGGTGAATTAGTTGATGCTAAGGATTTTGTTCAAATTGTTCAACAAAAATTATCTGAAGTTCACGAAGATGGTATTAATGAAGTCACTCGTTTAATTAAAGGTCTATAATTTATTTAGAAAGATTGATTAAAGCAAAAAAAAGACTAATAAATATTGTAATGTCTATATGAGTATACACATGTTGTGCAATTATATATACTGAAAATATATAGAAAAAAACAGTTGTAAAGATAAGTATTGTTACAAAAGAAGTATACTTACTTTCTTCTCATTCTAAAGTTTCTAGCCTTCTTCGTGAAATGGGAATTACGTTTGGCTCTTGTTTGTTTTAGAATATTTTTCAAATCGAGTATTTCATTGGCGGAAAGCTCATCAACATCACTCAAATCTTCTTCTTTCATTTCTCTAGAATATCTCCATTTAGCTTCTTCAATATCAAGTGTATTTTCACCCACGAAATCCTGTTTCAATGAAATTTTCAAGTTGTCGTTTGCAATCACTGCTTCAGGGTTACCTAAATATTCTTTTGCCCTTTCAATATTTCTACTTATAATTCTGTTGGTCTCTGTAGAATTCATAATTTCGTCAAACATCTTATTTAGAGACGTGTAATATTCAGAGAGTGAAGTAAATTTTTTATCTTCACATTTTTGTAGTATTTCATTAAATTTTGGTTCGGATAACAAAAATTTTAGTTGTTTAAATGGTTCTGACTTCACAAATTTCTCTAAAATAATATTATTCAATAGAAATAATTCTGGATTTGTAATCATTGAATTGATCTTTCTATCATTTTCCATCTTCTTGGTCGATATCTCATTTCTTTCTGAGACTAATTTAACTAATTGATTCAACGGAACCAACTGTTGTACCAATACGTTTGTAAACTCTAGTCTTTCATCAATTTGGTTAGGATTCAACAGATCATAAGAATATAGGTTATCCGCTGAGGGTTCAAATAATGGTGCGCCGTCGCTTAGTTCTCTCTTCAAACTCCAGTATTTGCAAATATCTGAACTTACTGCCCTTGCCATAGAAATATTGGTAATCAACTGAGATACTAGGAACTGAATCTGTTGCACAAAAATCATCGGTGTCTTTGGAAATTTCCTAATATTTGATATAGGGTTGTCAAGTGGACTCTGATCTCTTCCTTTCGCTTCATTATCCAATATTTCAAACGTATTCAACCGCTCTACTCCCTCTTTAACTTCCTCAATTCTCTCCTTTAAGAATAGCGGAATCTCTGTAGAATGTTTGTCACAGAAGCATTCCAATTTATCACCTCCTAGAGCCATTTCTGCCAATGAACCAGTCTTTAAGGGAGTCATCTGCAATCCAATTTTCATTGCACATGATACATGGAATGCTGTAAAACAATTTTTGTTTGAACATTGGATACAAGCACCATGTTTAGCTTTACAAATCGAACAAACTAATCTCCATCTTGATGCAGGAACCTTTTCAATCCCTTCTACAGGTTCCAAATAATGCCAATTACCGAAGGATAACTCATTGATCCAAATCGCACACCAAATATGTACCCAAGTCCCACATGATGTTTGTTTCAATGGACCACCAATCTCTGGGCATACACAACAGTATGGTCTAGTAACTGTCTTGTTTTTCTGGATGCATGGTCTGCATAACCATGGTCCTGGTGGGATAAATATTATACCGTAACATTCTTGATGTACAGCAACGTTACATGAATCGCAAAAAATAATTACATTAGTTTGAGTGTCCTCTGTGTTACAAACCGAACATAATTGATCAAATGAAGTCACCTGTGGAGTCGGAATAGGAAAATGTGATTGCATATAAGTCCATTGATATTCCAATACAGATATCAAGGTCTCAAATTGTAATTCATTAATGTGTAACTGGGAATATTTCTGATTCAAATAATGGCTAATGTATAAATAGTCTTGTTCATCCATATCATAACTGACTTTAAAATTCTTCAAACCAGGAGAATCTCTTATAAGGTCCTTCATATTAAATGGGTGTTTCATATAATTATGCCGTATTTTAACAGGATAACCATTAGAATCGACTATGGATTTTTTTGATGAATTGGGTTTCTTCCCATCTTGCATGTCGCTATCTAAATCCCTTGCTAAATCTTTAACATCAATATTCGATCTGTGGAAATTTGTTACAGAGTTTCCAATAATTAAAGGCTCTGTAGTAATTTTGCCATTTAATATAGTCTGTTTACATGGGACCGAATCGTTATTACTATTCTGAAATGAATCAATGTCGTTGTCCGGTATGAAAAGCGTCACATCTGAATCCTTCCCTGTCTCAAATATTATAGGAATCAATGAATTTTTATCTAATGAGGGATAAAATTCTTTATAGTCTTTTTCTTCTCTAAGCTTTGGACCATCATCATCTGCGTCATTTGTCATTACGTGAAGAATAAACAATCTGGTACGGTTGTCAATATATGGTTTCAATGTATTCTTAAGCTCACTAATCAATATCTAACAACTACAGCTTTCTATTATATTCGAATTACACACCATATACCCTATTCATCAAACAATCAAGAGATGCTTTACGAATTAGATTCCCTTTGTTTACAATTTGATTTACTGCTATTGCCATTGATTTTTTCGTGTATGAAGGAAATGGCGTTAACTACGACCGCAAATTCGTGCTTCTACGGGTATTCACTGGGTAATTGAACAGTAATACAAAAGAGGTATATAAGTTCCATATCTAATCATTATAACATCAACAACTATTATTAATATGAACCCCTAATGTTAATATTCCAATTTAATAAAGTAAACCCTCTTTCTGAATGCAAATATCGAATGTTTTGTTTCCTGACGTTACTGAACGTAACCTTCTCAGTGAAATATTCTACTGGCGATTAAAAGCTTTTCTGGTCGAAGCGAATTTTAAAATAACAGCGGGACTCAGCGGGGAACTACAGGAAGCGAACCTATCTTGAAATTTCAAATACAAGTGAGGCAGATTGCAGGAATGGATCGATAGTTGAGACATATCGAAACATAATCTCTTGTTTTGAATGCTGTTTAAACTGCTATTTACTTTTGTATAATTTTCCCCGACACAGATAAAGATTATTGGAAGAAGGCTGACAATAACACTGATTGTATCGATACACATCAGGAAGCTGAAATATTGACGAATAGGAGGTGATACTTCAAACATATAAACTTATATAGAATAGCGTGGCGCAAAAACTATTTACAATGGTTGCATCCTCACTAAAAAGTTTTATCAAGGATGTCCGTGGTGCAAAGACGCTAGCCGATGAAAGATCGATCATTACCAAACAATCTGCAAAGATTAGAACTAAATTAAGAGATGACAGATTATCTAATGAAAAGAAAAGGGTCAATATTCAAAAATTATTATATCTTTATATCCTAGGTGAAAAGACACATTTTGGTCAGGTCGAAAGTATCAATTTAATTGCTTCTGATAATTTCGTCGATAAAAGATTAGGTTATTTGGCTACCCTCTTATTGCTGGATGAATCCCAGGATCTATTAACATTATTGACAAATATGTTAAACAATGATTTACAACATCCAAATAAATACATTGTTGCGTTAGCTTTAACTACTCTAGGTTGTCTAAGTTCTACCGAACTAGCAAGAGATTTATACCCTGATGTCGAAAACATTTTACAAACCTCTACAGATCCTTACCTTTTGAGAAAGGCTTTGCAATGTAACGCAAAATTAATATTCAAAGATAGGTCATTACTAGAAATCTTCCCAATTGACCTAATCGGCTCAAAACTATTAAGCAATCAAACTATTTGTACTCATGGTGTAATGTTAGGTGTCTGCAAAGTTTTACAAGCTATCCTAATAAGTTTGGACAATTCAATCAAACAACAGGCAGATTCAGAATTAGACGAAGAAGATGAACAACAGAGACAAAAGGACTTGGAGCAAGATATTTCTATTGTCAAAACTATTAGTGAATTGATTCCGCAACTCTCATCACGTTTGTCCTCTTTGAATTCCAAGAATTTGGAACCAGCTTATGATGTTCAAGGGATTCAAGATCCATTTTTACAATGTGAGTTAATTGTCACTTTAAAATGGTTCTTCAAAATAGGTAATAATTTGAAATTGGAAGAAATTACCCAACATAATGGTTCATTTGATTATTTATTAACTCAACTGGCTACAAATACAAGCCCAGCTAAAAATCCAGGGAATGCTATCTTATATGAGGTAACGAGATCAATTTTCGAGTTACAATTATCACAACCATTAAGAGTCTTAGGTATTAATATCCTTGCTAACTTTTTAACACCTGCGAAAAATTCTAATACTGGTAACAACGTCAAGTATGTTGGTTTAAATACACTAATTAAGGTTGTACCTGAAGAACCTGCAGCTGTTCAAAGGTACAGAAAATTTATCTCACAGTGTCTTTATGACTATGATATTTCTATTAAATTTAGGGCGCTTGGTTTAACTTTTGCAATTATGAATGAACAAAATTTGGGAGAATTAACCACTGAATTGGTGAAATTCTTGGAACAAATATCAAGATCTCATTATAACTATGCTACCAGCTACATAGATATGGACGATTCTAAAGATCTTGTTGTCTACACAGTTGATTCCTTGCTAAAGAAATTTGAAATTTTCTCAAATGGTGACGAAAAAGCTAAGATGGATACTTTGTTAACGATCTTGAAGAAGACTGGTAATTTCATTGATCTGGAGAAAGTTAATGACTTTTTAATTGCTATCAACAATATCGACGATTTACAATACAAAATTACTACTTTCAGTAAAGAACTGTCCGAATCATTTAACAAAAGGGAAAACAAGAATGCACCATTTGAAAATAATATATGTATGGATCTAGTACTTGTCTGGTGTCTTGGTGAATACACTGACTTAATTAAATTAAACTCTTACACAGATTCTACTGTCGTTAATGATACTTCAATTGTTAAATATTTGACCGACTTGAATAATAAATACAGACTGTCAAACGATACCAGAATGATCCATTATATTTTGACTGCAGCATTAAAGTTATCAGCAAAAATTATTGATAAATATGCACTTGAAAATTTAAGACAAATAATTGTAAGCCATTCAAAGGATGCAAATCTAATGATACAAACAAAAAGTGTTCAATATGAATTATTATTCAATCAACCTGATTCAATGAAGAAGTTATTCTTACAGGCAATGCCTAAATTTGAAAGAAAAATATTGGATGGTGTTAAATCTGATTCGGCATATAAGACTTTATCCACACCTAAGCCACAGGAGACGAAAAATGATATACTTCTAGATCTACTGGGAGATACAACTGCGACATCGAAAAGTACACAATCGAATGCTGCCCCAGAAACGAAAAACAGTGATTTGTTATCGGAACTTTTAGCATTACCTGGTGGAAGCGCAGCTAAAGCTTCTACTGGTGGAGTTAGTGATGTGACCAAAGAAGCCATATTACTACCATCTGATGCAGTCTTAATTCATGAAGGTGATGAACTTCAAGTATATGAAAAGGTAATAAATGTTTCATCAGGTCTTGCCCATCTAGAGCTATACATAAAGGCTAAAGAAAGTGAAATAAAGAATATTCAACCATTATGTGCTGTTCCGAAGACTCAAAAATTAACTTTGAGTCAACTTCGTCCTGGTAATGATATCGGAGTAGGCGAATTTGCCAAACAGAGTCTGAAGATTACAGGCTCAGGTAAATTAAAGTTAAGAATCAAATTATCTTTTCAGAAAAATGGAAAAACTGAAACCGAAAGTGAGCAATTTGATTACAAACTAGACAAAACTATATAATTATCATTATATATAAATATCCAAATACATAGAAACTGTTTCTTCATGAAAAAGATAAATTATAGAGACAGTTAGTAACAATTTCTCTAACTATTATTTTGTAAAGCGTATAAAATAAAATTAAGTCTTTATATTGAGTGCAAAAATAAAAATATATATGGGAGAACATAGAATACTTGATAGGAGACTGTCATTCAAAGAATACCTAACAGGATGATGCGATAAAAATGATCACCAGATGTTTGTCTTTGGTTTTCATTCAAATAATGACCTTATTTTCCAATGATATATCCATTGTTCCTACTATGTACATTACTCAACAGTACTAGACTCTACTTAGAATGTTTGGAAATACCCGATGTGAATGATGAACTGGCATTTTCAACAGATTGCTTTAGGTGGTTAGCAGTCTTATTAGCTCTACTGGCTAGGAACTTGTCATAAAATGGCTCAATGATCTTACTCCAGATCATGAATGCACCACCTGTTGATGGAATAGCAATATAAACTAAGAAAACTACCTTCAAAAACCAATAGAATGGAATTAAATAGATAATGGCACCGGACCAGAATTCAATAACGTTTAAGAAACCGAAAATAATCCAATAAGATAAAAGTTTCATATCGTCATCCTTAGTTGTGGTTTTAATTGCTTGAATGGAGAAGTACGTAGGCAAAACGAAACCGGCAAAGTTTGAAAGGATTTGACCAATACCACCGATATTTAAGAATGTTAATAATAGATAGACGAAGGTAAAGGAGGAGATCAAATATGATCTTGGAATCTTGGTTTTGGTTTCAAGATTACCTAAGAATTGGTTTTGAGCGAATTGCTATTTAGGAGACATATATTTGTTAGTAATAGTAAACTTGACGAAAGTTCAGCACATTAAAGAAAAAAGGGGCGATGCAGAATGAGAACAAACTATTTCAAATTACATACTTGGTCGAATTGTTTGAATTGAGACTGAAAGCTGGATTTGAAATCAGACATAGTAACTTGTAATTCAATTGCGGTTCTTAGATTTTTTATGAAACTTCTCAATTGAAATAAAACTCTACGTTCATAAAACAAGGTTTTTCTTTTTACAGGATGAAACCTTTTCGGTTTATATAATTTCAAGATCTTATTTTTACCGAACTTCTTCAGTAGGCGATGAAATTCTCTGCGCGGGAATGTCGATGTTGTCGTAATAATATTTAATCCGTTTTGGCTGTATAGACAAGTCCACTATGAGGCAAAAATCATTTGGGAGAATTGTGGAGAATTGTGGAAAACTTTGATGGTTTACTCCTTATATTATGGAAGAAAACTTAAATAAATAGTGTAAACTAATTCAAAGTACCGACAGTTGCGAGATTATTCTTTTGGTAGATGGAAATCGGTTAGCTCTCCTAGAATACGATAATTACAAATTAATACGAATTGTAAGGCTATGACATATTTAAAAGAGAATATCCTGGACTGAATTGATGTGTTTACCAAATTATATGCAAGTTATGTAATTGAAAGCTGACTGACTCTAGCGCTTTTGATAAAAACAGAGATAATTTTGATACCATCAGAAATTAGAATATATACATTAGTCACAACGTCTCAGAGGATAGATCTGGGAAATAAAAAACGTTTAACATTATTTTTGACAAACTTAACCATATATAATCTCTTTACTACTATAGTTGTAATAGCTTATATTTTTTTACAGTTGTGAATAGATTCAAAAAAAATAAAACAAAACAAAATTGCATTGCATCTTTGTATAGTAATTTCAACACCTTAAATAGAGGGTAAAATAAAAAATTGTTTCTTAACCTTATGACACTTTTTCAACCTTCAAATACGAAATACCAGACTGTCTAATGAGAAAGAGAAAAGTAACCCATATATATCTATGTAACACCATAGACAATCCTTTATCATAGAAGTTACATGTCGGGAAGTGTTAAACCTAAATACAGAACGATAGTAGCAGGATCTATGTGTACTAATTAAGCTACCATTAAATTATTAGAATTTATTGGTAATTGATGAAACTTGAAATTACCCTTAGATTTATTGTAAAATTTCTAAATGTTGGAATATATGGTACATATATGCCATTTGTTAATAAAAAGCATTATTTTCTAATACATTATATTGCGTCATCGTTTTGGACGTGAGGCGGTAGATACACCGAGACAACAAAAGTAAAAATTCCTCGAGAGAAAGACCATCTCAACAATAATACTACTATATAAAGAATATATATATATATATATATTATATACATCTCTGGCAAATGCTAAAGAGATGGACTGGTATTTACTAAAGAAAAAGTAGTGATATTAAACTTATTCTCCCAATATAAATACTAGCTCCAAATCAAAAATGGAAGCTATAACTACAAATCTTNAAGATCAGACGAATATACGTTGATCGATTAATATAATAATTTGTACATTAATTTCTAAGAAATGGAATCTAAGAATTCAATAAAATTACAACACGTATAAATGATTATAAGAGTCTCAGTACAATTGCAATGACTGCAGAAGTAAGATCTAAATTATTAAAGTGTGTTAGATTGTAGCAGAATAAATATAAACGAGTAAAGTAATGAGAGATGCAAAATAATAATTCTGTATATAAAGAATTAAAAACTGAAACTAGAAGTCAGAAGTTCAATAGTTCATATTACAATTTATAGTTTCGGTTTTTATATAATAAAAGAACAAGAAACAAAAAATCTATTTTGCTTTATTAAAACTCTAAATTTTGTATTCTTTGTTTGCGCAATAATTATCTTTGCTATTATTAATAAATAAAGTATTCTTGTTGGAGACAATCTTGTGGTATGGATTGTTAGTCAAACTTACGTTGAATGGTTTATTTAGTAACTATTAGTAAGTATTAATTAAAGTATAAAAGTATATGCATGTTGTATCTTAACTAATGCTAATTAAGACATGTTCTATTTAGCTATGTATTACTTATCTGTCTTTTATCTCATTTTCTTTAGATTGTGACACATTGTTTGTCTCGAGCGGGCATACTCCGATACGCTTCATCCCGGGTAATATCAACTGTATGTTTGGACTTCATAAATAATTCCAAAACAATACAATTTATTAATTACCTTAAACAAATGTTAAAACCAAATAACGAACTATTTAACACTGCTTCTATGCCTTCAGTTCAATTTCCGTCGAATAGGTATAATCTTCATGATATACACTTTGAGCTGAAGGCATAGAAGTAGCAGTTGATAGTTCGTTTTTAATGTTAGACATTTATTTAAGGTTATTTAGTAATA